>NIPQ01048535.1:0-10359 GCA_002806875.1 Lepidotrigona ventralis hoosana | reverse complement strand
TCCCCCCCCCCCTCTCACACTCCTCTCTCCCTTCATCACCCTCTAATCCATCCCTTCAAATAGCTCCAATAACAAATAGAATTTCATATTTCTATCTGAAACTATTTAGAAATATTACGACTATTTAATACTTTCTGTTCACGAGTTCATTGTTTATTGGAATTTAACAGTAGACTTTTGTACCACAGTAATAATGTACGAAATTAATTCGAGAACAAAACTGACGAGAACAAAGTCCGAAGTTAGATTCGAGTCGAGTTTTCACCGAAACAAGCACCGTCTGCGATCCAACGCAGTTATATAAAAGTGTGCAAAGATAACGAGAAGAAGATTTTAATTGGTATTGAGAAACTGGTAACAAGAAAGGTAAGACTAAGCGTTTAATTGAACGACGTTCGCGTTTAATTCGTGAAATTCCATTTAAGAATTCCACGCGGATCTTCGGAGATAAATGCATAAACACCGGCCGAAGAGAGGAAGGATCTGAAAATGAATAGCTGTGAAGAAAGCAGTGGACCAAATAAGGTAAGACCGAAACGTTCAGCCCAACGATCCAACCCCTTTAACTCTCAAGATACCTACATACTCAACGAAGACAGAAGCTAATTCCTCTCTGCTTCCCCCCCCCCTCCCCACTTTCCTCGTTTCTGTCGAAACGTTTAAGGAAGCCGACTCTAACGAAACGCTAAATTCCGAATCGGCCGCCTGTTGCTGCGGCACACCGTTTACCGATCCGTTCGACTCCGGTTTGCTAATGACAGATTTGTCAAGAGCTGTCCACTCGTTAGAAAGTTCCACGTCCTAGTCGAAATTGCCCGTATACGCGTTAATGACGTCGCGTGTACCGTCAACGAAATTTTCAATCGTCTGCATACACAGTGGACCACGATTGTATTCGAACGCGGTTATCGTAAAAGAACTTCAATACGAAATATTTCGTAACATCATTAAAATTGCAATGCAACAGGATTTAGAATCAGTCCATTTATTTTGAAACGTCGTTAATGATAAAATTAACTGTAATGATTGCGTTGATCAAATTTGGAAACTGGTAATTTTGGACAACGCAAGATTGAAACAAATTAACATACGGTGCATTAATATGTGCATTGTATGCATTAATATGGCTCTCTCTAATATTTGCGAAATGCGTATTTCTATTAAATATCCTTCCACAGATTTTTGTGGAAATGTAATTGTAATGTGCAAATGTAATTCTGTATTTGTACAAATTCGTGTCATCTGTTTAACATTGTGAATATAATTTTACGAACATAATTAAATAAGGATTTGTTTCATCTATTTAATNCTTGGTCAATTTTTTTTTTTTTTTTAATTTTTTTTTTTTTTTTTTTTTTTAGATCACACGTATTTTATAGGCCGTATATTCACTTTCGTATTTGTTGCTCCTTCGAAGCGAAACACCCAAGTTGTCGTTGATTGCACTTAAATCGATTCGCGTGGAACAAACTTCGCCAACGTGACGTAATAATGGACAAATTATCAACGGCACGTAATGATAATTTAATAACGTGACGACAGCCGTGAATAATAGACATGGCGAATGGATGGGAATTTTACGGTGCTAATCTTCGTTTGATGTGTTCTTCAGTTCGGATTACGAGCTCTATGTAACACTTCAGATTCTTCCGTGGTTGTTGCTTCCAAACTGACAACTTCGAAATTTTAGATTCTTGGTCTAACAGAGGTCTAACTCATGCGTGCTAATGTAGTCAATATATATATTGAAGTGTAGTTATTCGTTAATCGTTTTTGCTTTGATATTACTACTTTTTTAATTCCAATATTACATTCTATTCTATTTTTTTTAAATACTTTTCTGACAATAATATAATATAGTAAGTAATTAGTTTGAAATTTTATAATAGAAATTAGTTATAATATATATAAGTAATTAGTTTGAAATTTTACAGATTTTTACCAAAATTCTTTATTTCAATATTCCTCAGAGAGAAGTACTGAATTAGCTTTTTGTGTTTAACATTTAATAATTTTTGTAATTATTTAGCCGTACATTTTTACGACTATAAAAATTTGAATTGATATACTGTGAATTTTAAGCGTAAATTTGAAACAATAAGCGTAAATTTGAAACAACTTTACTGAAAAGTAATAGACAGAAGAATAGAATGTTCATAAATTATTACATGTCATGGGTTACATGACCGTTCGCATGCATGTGTCAGTACTAACCAATGTATTAAACGAATTTTACAGCAATGCATATGTTAATTTAATTACATATTTCAGCTTTCAATTTCTTAAAAAAAAAACAAAAAAGAATTCGTGACTCCATAGAACCAAAGAAATGATCACGAGGATCTTGAAAGCGAATGTTTGAATCCGTCATCTGTATGGAATCATTGCACCGGAAATGGACCAGTGAACCCTGGCGAGACAGGTAACTTTAAACTGTGATAATCGTATTTCTAACGCTACGATACTTGGCAAACAGTAATTGGTTTGTCGATGATTACAGGGGAAACCGAACGTCCCTTTTGGCGATACAAGGATCATTAGGTGACACAAAAGGACGAGATTCACTTTGTAAAACAATATCCTATCAACGAGGACAGTGCAAACAGTATTTCGAAGGGATGAAGGAAGACAGTCTCGCGAAATCGAAACTCGTCGACTTCTCTGTGTCGAAACATTGACATTGAAATCGATGAAAATTTTATACCGTTGCTTGCAAAAGTATTCAAACGTTTGTAGGAAATTTTCATGAGCATAACTCTCTTGTGTGTGCTATATAAAACGTTTTGAAATTTCATTAACACTGCAATGAAATTCAACTGTGATGATTGATCAAGGTTGATCTAAAAATCTAAAAATGTATACAGAGTATTTAATAAAAGTGTATATTTCACAAACATTACGAAAGTAACTTAAACATATTGTTAATTATTCTATTACTGATTATTCTCAAAATTACTTAAAATGATCTGCTGTACATTATTAAACTCTTTACTTTTATTTTAAATGTATCTTTTGTAATAATTGTTTTACCATTAATTTTAAATGTATGCTTCGCGGTACTTCTGTACATTCAAGTGTTTACCAATACAGTTATGACAGTGTTAATGAAATTTTATTAAAGAGACAAACTAAGCACGTGCGAAAAATTACAATTCACCACTGATACGACTACTGACCACTAGATTTAAAAACAGGTCATCACCGAATACCCAACGTGACTCGTCCATATATTAAAATTCAACACACCAGTCTCCTTTCTGTCGCAGTCACGTAGGTCCACGCGATCACTCGACGTTTCTCATCTCCATCGCGGTTAGAATACACTGTCCGAGAGAAGGAGAATCGTCGTAAGAAACGATTTGAAAAGAATTTAGAGACGCTCGGGATCGAGGGTCGATCTAGATCGAGCAGGCATTCGAGCTGATCGACCGGTGCTGACCCATCATATTCGGCTCGGAGAGGCTCGGAATCTTCGGGTCGATTTGGCCACAAATACGGCTTTAACCGCGGTTGAAAAACACTTTAAATCTCTTCCAGGTTCACGAGCAAGGCCGTAGCGAAACCAAGCATCCAGTGGTCTTGGCAGTTGACCGTGAATAAAATAAAAGCCATTGGATGCGTGCTAACCTGCGGAGTCCAAACGGAATCTACTCCGGCGAATGAAAAAGTCGGACGATTCGGTGAAGAAGGCATAACCTGAGCGACTGACCTGCTTGATCTTCTCTAGTCCTTTCTATTCGCTTTTCTTCCGGATGTGGGCAAGTATCTTTTCATCGATTGGCCATAACTATCTTCAACACGAACACGCGACGTGTACTATAAGAAGAGGAAAAAGAGGAGGAAGAAGAAGAGAATAATATGAGATCAGATTTTTGAAGAACCCTCGTAGTGTTTGCTTCTCACGTTTGCAATTATAATTATGAAATTAGATCGAGAATAATATTCGAGATAATTTATACTCGAGTGCAATTCTATCAGTTGTTCCCCTTGCATGGATTGGATCGGAATCATCTCTTAGAGATTATACATGCAGAAATTTGAATAGTTTAGAAACAATCGCTACTGCACGATTTGAAGCATTTACTGTGACTTATTTAATGATAATATTAGAAATCATGGTTCTGAAGCATGTGTAAAAAGATACATGTATGCATGTATGATTAATATATCCATGCTCTAACTCGTGTAATTTGTTACTGTATATTAATTTATTACTGTGTAACAGATACCCGAGTATTTGAGAATTTATCTATATAATTTTATATGATATGACATTTTACATACAAAAATTTGAAGCATGGAATATAACATAATAATCGAGAGACGATCTGTAAATTTTTCTGCATATATGAGCCAGAAATTTCCAACATACACATTATTATTATTATTATTTTACTGAGCTTTGCAAATAGAAGTTATGCTACATTTTATTGTCACACGTTGATAATCGCATGACTTAAAATATAAATATAATAATATCATTACATCGTTTCACAAAAGAAGATGAGTCAGAGAAGAAGAGAGAAAAACGTTCAGCAAAGTATTTATTAAAATGATAGAATGCATAGAGGGATGACTATAATAACGAAGTGGATAAAGCGGCCATTTTATCATCTTCTAGACGAGACGTCAAGATTACGACTGGCGAGACGAGCATTCAGAATGCACAGGAAACTATTCATTAAGTCCGTTTAGTGAATCGCCCCATTAAGCACCTTTCAGAATAGCCAGATAAAACTGAAACCATATTTCAAGCTCGAATCACCAACTTTTATTATATGAAATTCCGAATTTCAACAATCGGTAGACAAACGTCATAATTCAGATGATTTTCATGTCGCTAGCGAAGGAATTACATTACCTCTGAAAATTCTTAAAATACCGAGTATTATATTTGTCACTGAGAACAACGAGATAATACTACATAAACTAAAAATCTTGTTGAAAGAAACCTAAATTTCAACATTATCTTCTTTATTGTCGCTGTTTTCTCGTGGTCTTTTGAATTTTCTCTAAACGTGTTCGTGGCCATTTCTTGAAAAAGCTGCGTGTGTGTATGTGTATGCAACGAAAGAGGCAGGTGAAAAAAATAAGGCATAACTGTCCCTCGACAGAAATTATTACGCGTAAAGAGGACAATCAATCACACACAAAATCATGATAAATTTACACGCAGAAATGTTGTCGTTTTAAACACCAAACTTACAACTATTGCGCTGAACTTTTCAATTGTATTACAGAATAATCATCATTGCGCAATTTAAAAAAAATAGTGAATAGTGAAAATTTAAAAAAAACTGATAGAAAGACTGTTAAGTCACGAGGATACAAAAGTTTCGTAATTCCCGCCGACCGGATAGAAACGAAGACGCTGACGTCGCGCGAATCGTCGAGTACGATCAGGCGTGGTCCTTTCACTCTCGGGGGTGTGCGATTCCTACACTAGTTCCCAAGAAGAATCTGCTTACTCGCGAGCCTGGGTTTTGCGGCCAAGGTCATTTCGTCAGCCTCTGACAACCTCATCGAACGAAACCCCGATTTCCACGTTGCTTCTTACGTGACTGTGTCTCGAGTGTCCAGTATTCGCGCTCGAGATCGAATTGGAATTAAATTCTTATAGTTCGATTGGGGATAATTTGATCCAACGATTTCATCAAACGTATCTTTTCTTCATTTTTGTCAGGTCGATTCATTAAGTATTGGGTTTATAATGATTCATTACAAAGTAGTGTCACAAATGTGCTCCAATTGTTTTGAATTTTGTAAAATTGTAGATTCAACGTGACCTCGTTGAATGACTCTATCGAACGATCCTTTCTTTCTTAAGTTTCGCTAATAATCCTTTTATTTTGCAGAGAGTAATTTACGTTTCACGTTTGATCGAACTGGTGTTACGAAGAACAAAGCTGTGCAAAACATGAGAACTCTATTCCATTGCCACTGGATGACCTTTCGTGCTTGTGATCTCACTTTGATGTGGAACGATCCTAAATTGGAAAACGATTCGGACACGTAGCTACTTGGGGCAAGAACGACGCGAGAATCGGTTCGCTAGTAGGCTGTTCTGCTCTCATAAGAATCTAAATGCATTGCGTTCGCATCGCGGCGCAGACAATGACTGCAAATGTCAGTCTCACCATTAGCATTGATCGCGCGCAATCCCGGCCGTTCCTCCTCGATCGCTTCGCGCCGCTACAAATTTCAAGAACCACGCCACGCAAATCGTCCCTGCCACCAGTATCCAAATCAATTATGTGCTTTCACAGCGTGGAGGTATATTAGTACACTACGTTACATTATATTAGTACACGATAGTGTGTTTTTCAACAACGACAACGAATATAAATCTTCAAATGATTTGGATATCGTGAGAATTCATGAGATGCTTGCACGAACAGAAAGGGAATATTTATGGCAGAGAGGTGCACTTAAAGGTTACTTCGACTTGAGAAATAGAGTAGTGGTAATTTAGAGAAGTTTCTGATTTCAATTTAGATGATTGGATGTACGCAGATCGTTCGAGGAACAGAGTCCATGATAATTAGGTTAGTCACACCAGTATTCGAACACTTAGCAAAGAAGACTTTTGTTGTGTTATGTGTGTTGTGTGAAATAGAAGTATGAGGAGCGTATGTAGAAATTACAAGACATTCATTGCAGGCCATAAATACAAAACTTCTATTTCATAATTTTGTATAAATTATACTATAATTTATATATTACAATATATTCTTTATAAAGTATTGGAATATTATTACATAATATTTGTGTAGAATAAGAACAGTTAGAGTATTAATTATATTATAATATATAAGTAATGTAACACAAACTTTCATTCACACGTATTTAAAATCGCTGAAACTTGCATTGTTGTAAATATTGAAATTTATTCCCATTCCCATGAAAAATTGGTTTGGTCTTTAAAATGATCCGAATCTAGCATATTTGTACCGAATATCTTGTAATTTCTTTCAGTTTGTTTCAAATTTAATTTCAAATTTGTCCGAACAGTTTGAAAGAATGATTGACAAGTATTCTCTATGAACCTTCTATATAAGATTAACAAGTCATCAGAAATCAATATTAATTAACTGGTCTGTCGCAACAAAATTAAAATCAATTTTTCACATGTTAAATAAAGAATCCACATAGTATTTCAAGAACCAATGGCTGATATATTGCTTCACCCTGTGCAGTCCGCATACTCGGCGAGTCTTAGGACCAACGACGAACAGAGGAACCGGTTCACACGGGTTGCCCGCGGAAACCACGGGAATAATGGAACGCCGCAATCGAAGATTCGGGTGTGAAGCGACTATCGGTTATGCAGCGATGCACCAAAGCATCGCGGTCTGCGGGTGTACAAAGCGTGGACGAATTGCGAGGTGAACAAAACGGTGTATCGATCGGCGCGCGATAATTGGAGCAACGAAGATCGCATCTTTTTCCGCGACCATCACGAGTCATAAAGGTCACGTTCGGCTCGACACGCTCACGCTTCGTGAGCTTCGTCTGCAGGCAGGCGGTACATACCGCAAGGAAACCGTATTAATCCCTGAGAACGTGACTCTTTCCCACCCATAATGCTGGAGCCACGACTTGTTGCCGATCGGTTGCCTCATCCGGCGAGGATGACGCGGCTAACCGCCCACCGTTTTTCGACGAGCGAAACGTACAATTAGAAGAGAGAGATCGAGAGTTCGATCGAACAATTACACGGAAATTATTCGAGAAACTCCAAGGAGATGATTTAACGTGACGAATAAATGTGACAAAATCTTCTGCCTCGTGACTTCGGGACATTGTGTAATCGTGGTGGTTAATGATTAACAAACGAGCTCTCTTCAGATCAGCTTCGTCCATTATAAATATGATTATGATCATTTTTAACGAGAGAAATTAATTTTCATGTATTGCGATACGATAAAATCTTTTCTAAGCTATACATTGTCTCTCAGTTTACGTCGTAGGATTTGTGGTACGATGAAAAATGGGAGACCGAAGAACTAATTGGCGCGATTGGCTCTCTGCAATTTTTCAACTAAGAGACATGTGATTAGGAAAGATTGCTACGTATCTATGATCAATAGTAAAGAGCAATCTGTGAGTTATTCGGAGAATTTGAGTAGGCGATTTAATTCTGTTAAATATGACAGAATCTTTCGTAAGTAGAATGCTGTTTCTTCATTTTTCAGCACGTAGGATTGATGGTATGATGGTAAATGAGAGATCAATCGACTACAATTTTCTGACCGGGGAATTGTTATAGAATTAGAAATTGGAAAAGATCGATGGGAGATTTAGTCGATGAACTTTACAGAAATTCGAAAAGAAATTTTCAATTTCACTCTACGAACGTTTATGAAAATTTATGTTCTTATCAAAATAATTAAAAACGTTGAACTTAATTGGAAACTGATTTCGTCTATCAAATATCACGACGAACACCTTGCTTGCTTTATATATTTTTACAATTTCATCTCGGAGGTTTCTACACGTACTTTCAAATTTCTCTAAATGAGTATATCAAGATTTATATTCTATTGGTAAAATATTATAAAATCATTCGTAAGTTGTATGTCATTTACATGTAACGTATTGTTAGAGCTTGCAACATGATAGAGAACAAGAGACAAAATGACTAACTAATCATTCATTGTTTTCCAATCGAGAATAGGACGAATTAATCAAAAAATTCGAAGCAGCTGTAAGATCATATAAATACGAGTTTCACATTGTTTCTTAACTTGTTTCTTAACATCGTAGATGTGAAACAAAGATGCAAAACAAGAGGATTGACTTAACAAACTGTCCAATATTTTTTTCTTTTTTCAAGAGCAGGAATTAATTGACGAATTCCACAAATTAATCGAAGAATTCGAAGAGGCGATACAAAATCAAACAAATAGAACCCTTTCGCAATTTTTGTATTATTTCTTAATTTATGAAGCAGGTAGTGACACGTGAAAAGGAAAATGCAAGAGCAAACAACTAATTGACGCAATAAGTCGATAATCGTCGGTGTGCTTGAAACATTCAGGCCAATTATACCGTAGGTTGAAGATCACGCCTGCTCGGCAACGGTTACCTGTTATTCGTCCCCCTTTATCGCTGAAGAAATCGCAAATTACGCTAATTACAACGCTTTCGTATCCGCCTAATCGATCCCTTTGTTCCTCGAACGTGGCGTCGATGTCGAATGTGGCCATTTATCTCTCCAACGGGAATGAGACACACTTTCATCTTCCACGAAACTTCAAGTGTCGAAGCGAACGAATGAATTTTCCCTTTTCTTGAAACTGACTTCGATTCGTTTTCAAGCTGGAACGTTTAATGAAACGAGTCGCTTTGCCAGTCGAATGAATCGTGGCGTACGAACGATACGAACGATCGAAGGAACGACGCGAGATTCACGAAGACGAAAGGTTCTCACGAAATGCCCGATCCCATTACAACGAGCAACGAAACGATCGAAGTTCGCCTCGGTCGACAAAAAGGGGAGCACACCGGACGAATACCAAAAGTTCCGTTTGACGAAAGACGACCCTTCTAGTTACCAAAGTTCCGCGCCGTAAAAAGGAATCGTGACGGGAAGACGATAAATCTATTTTACATTCTACGCGGCGATCGATTTTCGAGTCTATACCAAAAGTTCCGTTTGACGAAAGACGACCCTTCTAGTTACCAAAGTTCCGCGCCGTAAAAAGGAATCGTGACGGGAAGACGATAAATCTATTTTACATTCTACGCGGCGATCGATTTTCGAGTCGAGTCGTGACTCGATCGGTCGATCGGTCTTCATTCAACGAGTGTTTTAGCTTGTTAAGATTGTGGTTACACTAAGCTTATTCGAGAGACGAATTACGTCGTTTGGATACAGAGTAGAGTGTGTATTTCTAGTCGTGACTCGATCGGTCGATCGGTCTTCATTCAACGAGTGTTTTAGCTTGTTAAGATTGTGGTTACACTAAGCTTATTCGAGAGACGAATTACGTCGTTTGGATACAGAGTAGAGTGTGTATTTCGCTTGTATTCAAACCTTAAATTCTGCTGTGATCCCCGAATTTTTATATATCGCTCGACTTGGCAGACAAGAAGGATTTACAATTTTTCGAGATGCTTGAATTTCGAGATGCTAGAAGTTTAACAAGAATGTTTTTACATTTTGTTGAAACCTGAGATACTTTTCAATTTTAGAGAAATACAAGTAGATCGGAAATGACCAAAAGGATCATAGTTAAATAGTATTGTGTTATAAATGACTGTTTACTAAAATTTTGGACACTTAACTTCATTTTGCACTTGATATTGATCAACAATGTGAACTTTTGCTTTTCCTCTCTTTGTGTGAACCTTGTT
>NIPQ01048530.1:0-10133 GCA_002806875.1 Lepidotrigona ventralis hoosana | reverse complement strand
TACCCACACCTCACCGACAATGAATTTCATCGACTTTGAAATAGACTTTGTCAGAGCATTAGCACGTTACTTGTATAAATAATGATGACTGTGTAACGATGATGATTATTCACGTTTGTGTTTTTATTAAATTTCTATAGAATCTAATTTACGTAGAAATACACGTACTAAATTAAAGTAAAAACTAAAGTGCTATTAATTTACATAATTTGTGTATCATGTAATCTATAATTTATTGCAATGTGTTGTTCATATTAATTAAAGTAACTTAACTTATGGATTGTTGCATTATTAGCATCGTTATTTCTTCGATCACTGAATCATTTCTAATGTATACTAAATGTATTTAACTCGCGAATCTTAGACCCTATTCCTGCAGACCGCGCTATATAACCAAAATTGAAATATCATACCCTTTTTTTAATTTAGTGTTAAAATTACTACTTACGAAGAATTTTCAAGAGCCAAGGAAATACTTTTTATTTTAGACGGTTGGCATATTTGCTAATCCATTCTTAGTTGATATCAATATGTTGCCAGCGAACATGCAAATGGAATATGTATTGAGTTGCAATCAGATATACAACTCGTGGAAAAATGTATCCAAGTGTCTTTATTAGACTTTTATAAACTACATCTGCCTAATAAAAAATATTGCACTGCCCATGATATCCCTTTTGGGAAGTACTTATATTTCCGAGCAAATTTTTTTCCACGTGAAGCACACAAAACAAAAAGAAAAATTTTAGACGAGCATTTTGAAAGTAGTTTTCGTATTGCCACTACCTGTATCAAACCAGATATTGATGATTTCTTAAACTAATATAAATATATTTTTCTAATCAATGTAATGTTTCACTATAAAAATTGTTCTAATGTCCTCGAAAGTAACATAGGTTACGTTGAACTGATGGAAAAGTATGTAAAACTATGTACGGCTGTCAACAAATTTTTGTTGACCAGTGAAGGCCAGAAGATCTAAAAGATTGGACAAGATTGGCTCAAGAATTACACGACAGGGATAATTTCTAAATTCTGGCGAGCCAGAAGTGAGGATTAATTTTCAGCTGTTCGTGAGAGAATGTTAATCTGCGCGATGCGACGCGTCTCGAGAAAAATTTTAGCATCGAGACCTGCCGACACGCGACCGGTTCCCGTAGGAAATTCGGAACGCGGAGCAGCTGATGTCTCGGAGGACGTGCTCTCGCGCGTATACTAGCTTTACTTCGAGGATGTTGCCTCGAAAGGAGGCAACAGGAAGAATCGATAAGAGGCAGTGTTCTCGCCTTTCGTCTGTACTGCGTTCTCCAAAGACTGTACTTATGGTAATGTTTTCGAGGACAATAAGAGCGGAGTACGTGAAAATGTGAAAATTTCCTCTTCGCAGCTTCTTCGCCACTTCGCATCTTTTAAACTTTGTCACTGCACTTTCACAGAATTAACTCGGAAGACATCTATGCTTTCATAGGCAGACAAAAGTTATACTTACGCTCGACGCTTCTCGCTGCGAGCGAGTCTTTCCGAGAGGGCATATTTACCACGTCGCAGTTGCAGACGATCATCAAATATTTCCCATCGCACGTTTCTCATAGTTGCCACGTGACAGCTGCAAGTGTTTCTCGTCCCTGCTGTCCCGAGATTAATATACTCGCGAAACTGGCGAGGAACGTGCGCTCAATACATCTCGTACGTGACGTTATACTTTTCTGGCTGTACTGTGAATGTCGTTAGCCCGGTTTGGGAACTTTTTCTGGCCCGGCTTCGAGTTCTTCGGCCCTGCTTCGGCGAGATTAAGTCACAGGGGATGAGGGGACGAGGGGACAATCGTTTCCAACGTAACGACGTAACGCCGTGAGCACGTTTTCCAAATTAACTCGCGCTTCGCGTACGATTAACCAAGCTTCCGTTCCTCTCTGCTCGTCGCGCTCCCTCGATTTCGTTCGGTAGTACCCGGCCAAGCTAATTTCGCGGCTAATGAATGCCGCGAACGCACGCCACGAATTGAAATCTCTAATCGCGCTGGTTTAGACTCGCGTGACTCGCGAGCCGGCATTTAACGCCTCCGCGCTGCAACCACCGGCTGCCACTGGCAAATGAATGGTCTCGTACCGTTGCCGAATGACACGTGGCCAATTTACCACCCTGCATAACCTCAATTTCAATTGAAACGTTTGCAGTTCTTTTCACGATCGACGAATCGTGAAGTGACGAATCGTTTAATGTCAACTGACAGAGACTGTTTGTAATTTTTTCTAGCTCTTCCAATTTTTCTTCTTTTTTTTTCCAAATTTTGTCCTACGATAATTCACGTTGGAAAACCTTTCAAGCGTGCTGACGGCTTTTGTGGGTGCGAATTTAAACCGAGACACCGAGGGAATCTGATAGGGGAACGGCAAAGAAACCTGACTAAGGGTTAGCGAAGGAACGAGAACGAACGAGAGGAGAAAGATACCAATGGAGGGTCGGCAAACACTTTATACAGAGGGTCAGCCCTATGGGCTTTCACGTACGGCCAATAATCCTCCGTAGTCGATTGATTACTTAACTTCCTTCTCACCTTGTATACCTGGCGCCAGAGCTTCTCAAAATCTTTCTCTCTTTCTCCTTTCCCTCGTCTCGTAAGACACTGAGACCTATTTAACCGATTGTAAGTAAGATGGTAACTGACGATGCAGCATGATATATTTTTCAGACGTTGTCACAAAGTCACTCTTAGGTCTTCAAACGTTCAATGCTCGTCATAAACGTGTAATAATCAAATTTCGATGGAAACGTCGATAGAATTTGTATCAAACTCATGTCATAATTATAGGTTAACTTTAACATCAGAACACCGTAAGCCAATTCAATCGTGACAAAAAGGGGAGTTGCTCGTTTGAGAAACTCTGGCCCAACTCTGGTCCTGAATTTTCTGAGTTCCCTCTGTCGCCTTTCTCTCATCTCCCTCTTGACCCGTAATCTTTTCTTCTCTCCGCTTACTTCTCGTATATTTGTAAATTCACCTCGGTGCCGCCCCTCGAGGCTCGTCAAAAGGACTCTGGAAAATCGAGAGGAAAGCCACGCGATCGGTTTGCTGCAATTTCGTTTCCAACGATTTGCAACATCATTTGCTTTGTTTAGGACTCCGTATGCGCTTTAATGTGTTATTCGTATTAAAACTACATTCTAGCAGCGTATAGAAACTACTCGATGTTATTGTAATTACCATGACACTTGGCTTAACGAAGTTGTGTATTTATAAAGACACTGACTAACGTCACTTTGTGCCGTTTAAAAGCATATCGATGTTTTATTAACGCGCAAGATCTATGATTAAAAAGCAATTAACCCGTTCATCAAGCTGGTGGAATGATTTAAAGGCCAATTTAAACGATAATGACTAAGAATGCCGTTTTCCATCGCGGAATTAATAACCAAGGATCATTAACATAGAAGATAGAGTGGAAGTTTTCGCGCGATCATCCGCTATTTATCATACTACGTCATCGCATCTGAAAAGTCACGGACGTGGACAATCTTCCAAACTGTCCAAACTGATTCTTCCACCCACGATGACCCAGTTCTATCGAACTGACGGACAAAAATCACCGCAACTTTCCCATTTTTCTTGTGAGAGACCAATCTCTCGTCCCCGATCTAGTTGTCGGGCTTGGATGCTGCGGTCACGAGAACGATTAACTACGCGAACGAATCTGGTCTCGATTCTCTCTCTCTCTCTCTCTCTCTCTCTCTCGTCCGGCAAATCCGAATATGCCCCGGATGGCATCTCGATTCGTGGTCTCGATTATATAGGCCGCACACCTTCTAGACTCGCGATAGAGAGATTCGCCACATATTGGTCGGCTCGCGAGCAACGAGAATCAGTTGGTCGTGGCAAGGAGAACGCGGGGAACGACGGGGGAGGGGGCTACGTTGGATGGCAAAGGGTGAAAGATAGACACGGATAGGCTAGGAGAAACGGGGAGAGAGAGAGAGAGAGAGAGAGAGAAGGGAGACAGCGTTGGACGCATACATCCGCCTCAAATTGATTGGAATTGTTCCCCTGGCTGATATCTCGTTCCTGGTAGTTCGTGGCAGGTTCAGATAGACATAGGCTGCACCTTGCACCAGACGAGAGGGACAACCCCCCCGGTTGGATTGCGTCGGGTTAGGTTAGCCTAACCTAAGCTACACCCGTCAGGCTCCGTGTTTGCGAATAGACAAAGAGACTGGCAAAGGGAGGATGAACAGAGAACGGAGAGCGAGCTGCCGCGACGAGCTGCTTCTTGCTTGGAATTAATTTCCAGGCTTCCAAGAAGGAACGCCACTTATCCTCTCGCCGTTTATCGTACGTAGCCTCGGCGCGTTAAGTTTAAACGCAGGTTTATGCAACCGGTGCCCGCGGAATGTCTTGCAGTTAGATGTCAAGCTAAGCACGCCATTTCGGAAGAGCAGATCTCAGCTTCTCCGTCAGGTTCACGTGAAGATTTTTAGTTATTCAGGACACTTACTGTCAATACTTTTCAACGGATTACAATATCGCTTGCGTTACTACACATGTATGCGGACCTAAGATGTTTATTTAAAGTACGAAGAAACGAATTCTGTCGCCAGTCGTGAGTACAGTTCTTTCTATTCCAAAAGAGTCGCTTCACATCGCGAAGTTAGTTTCGTTCCGAGCAACGTCTCTCTCGGTTGATATTTAAAAATCGAGCCTGCGGACGACGGAGACAGCGGAAGACGTTCCAAATATTAAATAAAAGTATGTATATGTAGTCGTACTTATGAAAGAGTACGATTATCACAAATATACCGATATTATAAATATATCGATACCTTTAGAAAAAATGCTAGTAGAGTGTATTCGGCCATGATCGTGTCGAATCCGAGAGAGGAATTAACCGGAAACTTTCCCTCGAAGACGTTCTCTCGAATTCGTCCGCTTCGAGCGCTCCGTGCTCCGTCGGGAGAAGGGTTTCCCTCGCCGATTCGTCGTGGTGGTTTTACGTATTCCGGCCACGCGGGCCGGATTTAACGCGGACGTTCGCGGATATCGTTATGAAAAAGATAGACGGTCGGCACACGGGGCAAGCCGGGGATCACGGTCTCGCAGGCAGCCGCGTCGAGGACTGAAGGAACGAAAGACGATGTGAATTATAATGCAATAAGGCGTTTCCTGAACGGAACGAGATAAGTTTTATTGCCGCGACGCTGATACTGGAAAAATGAGAATTTCGACGTCGGCGAGCTGGGGAACCGCGATTAACATTGGGAATTTGGAAGATGTGCGCCGGATACTGGGAAGAATACATTGAACCAAAAATGACACGTGCATGGTAATTGGAATTGAATAAAAGATCCCGATAGCAAATTGCCATTTCGTTGGCTCGTGGATTACGCCTGCGGGAGAACAGTTGCGAATTGTAATTCCGTTGATTCTCTGATTTTAACGTTGCGCCTACGTATACGTATTTCTGATGTAAATATTCTTTACGAGAATTTCATCGACGATCGATCGTCCGCCGTCAGGCGATTAATATTCGACGATTGGGTATTTATGAGGCTGAGGTTTTTAAGAGGCTAATTAACATAAATAAAGAACGATCGATCCAGGCTGAGAAACCAGTTTAAAGACACGTTACGCTGTTACCTAACAGAACGAGTATCCTCGGGCAAACACTTTTCGATTCGACGGTGTCATAGAATGCTTGTGAATATTTATTATGACTGGCTGTCGAGATATTCACGAGGCAAACGAATCAATTAATTATCGTGTACAATCAACATTACAATCGCATCGAGCAGAAGTTTCAGACTCTAAAGAGGTGCCAGAGAGGCGAGAAACGCTCGCGGCTCAATTTCGATGAGAAGAAATCAATGAGCAAAAAATACGATAGCAACTCATTATGGAGTAAATTTAGAATTCAAAGAGATCGTTGTTACGCGAGTCTCTCTCACGCAGAGAGATCCGTAATATCGTGAAATCGTATCGTAACGCGTTCAAACTCCACTCTCAACAATAACAGTCGCGAGAGACTGAGAGTGAATGTGACGTACGGATATTCCGGATGGCACGAGAGATCGAACGCTGCGAATACAATTCGAGTGGCTCGCGGATCGGCCGGCGTTGTAATAAAGTATTATTTATTGCCGGCCGGTTCGGCCGCAACTATAAAAACTTCCGCATAAAGTTGTAGTTTACAGTCTGCTAAATGTTGCGCCATGGAACGACGGTGCCATTTTATAGCGTGCGGAGGGCCATGCACCAGAGCGAAACAGCCTGCTCGAGATTAGGAGAAAGATTGCTGGCCGCGAGTCGCTGGCCGCCACTCAATAGCCACCAGTACGTTTGGCTGGCCATTTTTACGACGTGATATACCGAAAGGGTACGATCCACTGGAAATTCCCGATTCTCGCAATCCCCATCGATGATGGCCGATTGCTGGAATCGATGAGCCTGTCCGTCGGCATGTTCAACGACACGGCACGAATTGTTGGTACGAAGGAGCGCGAGGATTATTCGTTCCGATGTACATCGCGTACATATGTGTGTTCACGGGCATTCGAAAAAAACAAGCTATTTCACGGAAGAAGCGAATTTGAAATATCGGCGAAAGCTTTAATTTCTAACGCTGCGTATACTTGATCTTGGTTAGTCAAAAATATCAATATAAATAAATAAATGAAAATATCTATTAACACTAGAACAATCATATCGAAATATACTGCAAGTGTAATTAAATTAAAGATAATTAGTGTAAATAGATTTGTAATTAACCAAATAGAAATTAATACTGTTAATCTTGACAAAAATATCCGTATCTTTTTAAATATACTCGGCTACGATTATTAAAATTGAAACAATTGAATCGAAATAGTAATAACAAAATTGTACAATTATTTGCAAAATTTTGTATAATGATAGTTTCAATAAATAATTCATCAAACATCCCCGTCAGGAGAACGTTCATTTAAGGGCACAGAAGTCAATCGGTGCAATTTTGTTGTTTAAATTGTCAATCGACGGAACGATTGTATACAAGTCATTGTAATATAATTACAACGTTATTATAAATAAACTGTTCCACAGACCGAAGATTTTGACCAGAAAGGTACGTTCGTACGGTACAAATCATTTTTAATGGAATGTGATTGGCTTCTGAGCCCTCCAATCATTAAAATGTAAAACGACCACCAAGTAATTTCGCCGCGTTCCTCGTTCCACATCCGCGTAATGACTAAAAAAAAAAAAAAATCTGAACACTGCAATTTTCTATCCAATCAACAATCGGATGGAATCGTTAGCAGTTTATTTCCAGAGCGTCTTCATCGAGATTTCCCGATTGACGCGTTTAATAATGCTGTATAATATCCACGTTTCCTCATTAACAAACATACTTGACGTCCCTTTCATTCCATTCGCATCGAATCTGGGAACATCGAAATGCTTTCAAATCACTGACGCCGCGTCATCGTGGATCGAACGTCGCGCTGCTAATGCGCTTCCCTCTCAATTTATAAAGCGCGATAATGCAGAATTTCACCTTCTATCGCCGCGTGCGGTGAAATTCCTGCGACTTTTCTGGCGTAAAGTTCGTCGCGAATCCTACAAGGAGATCGGCAACGATATTGCAGGATTCCATCGGTCGAATCCCGGTCGAGCCACAATTTTGTGGGAATTAATAGAAAAAAAAGTGTCGATACGATGATGACGAAAGATATTAAAACTCTCGTTAAATCTATATGCTCTTACAACTCACTACTCGCTACTCTAAAGTTTCGACCCAGGTTTCCTACAATACAAAGACGTCAATGATGCGGAAGAGTCGTTTTTTCTTTTATTTTCATCGCCTTTAACGACGAATTTCCTTCGCTCGAATTGGCCCGCTAAAACAAGTGAAGCGGATAGCAATGTTTATCTTGAGAGGCAACGACTTATCTCTAAAATCACATTGCTAACTTTCCGCAGAGAACGAAACATCGTGTAAGTCGATTAAACGCTGAGAAATGTATCCCTGGTTCCATTAACGTCGATGAGTGAATTCAGCAGTAACATTTGGAAAAAGAATCGCCAATTCGAAAAGGAGTAATACGTTCTCGCTGAGGCAACTTCAATCTATCAGCAGCTTGCGCCACTCGGAGCCAAGGTTGAGTCTGTGCTTTCCACGGAATGGGGAAAATCCCGATTCACAGACGCATCGTTAAGACGCGTTTTATCTTCCGACAAACGACGGAGGTGCACCGTCAGGAATTCCATCGCGAACTATGCTTTCACCGGAGATAAGAACAGCTGTGGAGATGGCGAAACGAAACGCCGCAAATACAACTTTCGTTTATACGTTGTGTCGCGGATGAACGGCCGAGTCGCTGGCTAACAATAAGTGACGCGACAGATTTTCAACGAACTACGGTTCAAACTGTTCGCTGAAATTGACTTCGGGAGCACTGTTCTCGATTCGTCGACGGATAGACTAATTTGCGAGACACACACACACGCACACATACACGAAAAAAAAAGAGAAAAAAAACCGTTCCAACTGAGAGAAAAGCTTGGCCTGTTTTCCTAGCGGAGTCGTTCGAAGCCCGTGCCCGTCGAGCCATTACCAAATTACCAAACACACCTGCTAAACAAGCATTGACCAAGAGAGTACCGGCCAGGCGAGCGCGCGACTCGTTTAATAGAATTTCCGTTTTCAAAGAACGTTAATTAACCCAACGCGCGTCGCGATAATTAAACGCATCGCGCGAGCGAGCTCACGGGAGGAGGGGAAAAAAGCAATAAACGACGAACGAACGAGTCCGTGTCGGCGAATCAATAGAGAAAGAGAGATTCTACGCTCCTCATTTGCCATCGTTAACCGAGAATATTAAAAATCCATCCATTCTCCGTGGCTCTGTGCGCGTCTCGCGTCTCACCCCCTTCCTCCCCCGTACGCGCGTACGTCCGATTTAATCGCATTTCCAAGCATATTGTTATCGCACGTTAGCCGGCCTCGAATCCCCTTCCTGTAATTCGTCCTGTTTCTTCGTTTCAAAGAGGAACGAACGAGCCGGGCATGCCATTCGTCGCTCGAACAAACGAACGATCCCAGTGCCACGCTTTGGAAATACGCGCGAGCGATGGCATCGACCATTTTATAGTACGTGCCGGTAGGTAATCCCCGTTGCGAAACGATCCCAGCCACGAGGCGAGGAACGATCTTTTTATCCCTCGGCCGGTTTTACGGCGGGCGCCGGTTCCGCGTTTTCTCTCTCCTCTCTCTCTCTCTCTCTCTCTCTCTCTCTCTCTCTTTCTTTGCCTTCTTCGTTTCAGTTCCTTTCTCGGGACCCTCGGTGTTCCCTTTCCCTTCGTTTTTTCACAGCTTCCTGCGAGGCGAGGCGACACGATTTATAACGGCGTCTTCAGGTTCTTCGCCTCACTTCTGCCCCCTTCTGGTTTTTTATCGGTGGCCACGAGATATCGCGCCGATGACGCGCGAGATCGTCGCGCCGCGTAACGATGGAAATTAAAGTCCGCGTCCGTGAGTAACAAGGCGCGTGGAATTTCGACGATTGCCGGTGCGACGATTGACGTTGTTACGCTGCTCCAAGGAGAACGAGACTCTCTTCTTTCGAGAAGAAAGAATCGAAAGACAATCGTTGAAGCGCATCTTCTCGCGCGACAGCCTCGTTGCAATTCGCGGATCGCGTGAATCGCAACTAGGGAGAAGATTCTCAAAGTAAAGCTACGACACGACACCGTGAAATTCCTCACGCGGTTGTTTGCATTTTTGTTTCACGATTTCGTACGTTTTTTTCTATATCATCTACCAGAAATTTATTTACGTAGTATTACGAAGTAGTATCATTTCAAACAAAATAGCATAGCATTGGCAGTAATCAGCTAGTTAGAATGATATTTAGCACGAAATTTTGTTGGCTGTATCTTTCCAACATGTGATATCGTTTAGGTTTAAAGCGATCGTCAACGTGTATCGCGGATTTTTCTAGAACATGCAATACTTTCAGTCTCCGAAAAAAAAAAATTTCATTTCGTTAACTTCTGTAAGAAGCAATGAAAAGTCTATAGTTTATATGAATTATTTCGAATGAATGTCAATCGACATACTATCGCTTTTGTCCTCAGGAATTTCTTTTTCTGAAATTTTTCTTCA
>NIPQ01048515.1:0-11107 GCA_002806875.1 Lepidotrigona ventralis hoosana | reverse complement strand
TGTTTTTTTATTTTTTTTTTTTTTTTTTTTGTCAATACAATTTCTCTCGTCGGTTGGAACAAGCTCTCGGCTCAATGACGAATCACGCACCGAAGCACAGGATGACAATGAGAGCCAGAGTGAAAGATAAAAAGCAGAGGACAGGAGAGTAAGTCACGACCTTTGATTGTTCAGCGCGAATACTCTTTCGAGTATTTTGCAATGATATTTCCTCTTCCAAGTACACTCGTGAAACATTCGGTAACTCCGGGAATGAGAACAACAGACCAAGTCGACTCGAATAGAGACGATCTGTACACGCAGGCTATAGTGTTTTTTTTTTTTTTAAATAAAATATCAGTTCAGCTTTCAACGCTTGTTGCGCCGAATAACGATCCTTGGCCACGTTAATTTCTAATTCTCAATAATTACAAATTTTGAAATTATCATTTTTCTACGGAACTTTTATATTTCTTTGCTTGCAATCGGGTCGAAGAGGATTAACGAATTCTCGTCTTTCAATCGAAAAGAGATTCTATGTTGTTCTACGGC
This sequence comes from Lepidotrigona ventralis hoosana, assembly GCA_002806875.1. Taxonomy (NCBI): domain Eukaryota; kingdom Metazoa; phylum Arthropoda; class Insecta; order Hymenoptera; family Apidae; genus Lepidotrigona; species Lepidotrigona ventralis. The sequence goes on along the minus strand of NIPQ01048515.1, from coordinate 10,576 downwards.
AATATCAACCCTCCCACAATTATGCCTAAGCGGAAAATACCGAATTCTAATTTGAGATGAAAGAGAAGAAACAAAAATTCCTCGTAGGAATAATTTCAAATTTCTCTCCTTCGAGCGACGAATTTGCGAAGTCGCAATTTTCAAATAAAATCTTCGATAACCACAGCAGTGACCACCGAGCTGAACAAGCCACGTTCGAGGCCTCGAACCTAACCGTTTGTATTCCACCCGTTTGCAACTTCGTTTTCAACCCCTCCTCTCCCCCTCTTCCTCTGAATATCATTGAATATCATTCCGCCTGAGGAAGGCGAGGGGGTAACAGCGAGACAAGAAAGACCATTGACCCAGAATCTGCTATCCGCGGAATCGATGGCTGTTACTGTCCCTTTGAAGTCGCGGGCGGGGGAAAAAAAACCAGAGGAAGGAGAGAGAGAGAGAGAGAGAGAAAATATATAAAGGAGAGAAGAAGAATAGCGGGCAGAGAGAAAGGAATACTTCGATATCGGTGAACGAGGTGAACACAGACGACACTGCACACGGCGAAAAGAAAACAGACGAGCTGCAACAGCAGTCGGGAGGGGGTTGCGTTGTTATCCGTTAAAATCTAGGTTATGAGTGCTAGGGCAGGGCCGCGAGGGAAAATCGAACCGTCAGGCCTGGACACCACGGATGGGGGATCAAGTCAAACGTGTACTCGAGGAAACTGAACGATCGTTTGAATGAATTTCGTTTCGTGTATCCATCCGATTGATGCGTGAACGAAAGTGTTTCTACGACCACAGAGGGGGGTTGCAACTTCGAGTACATCAAAGGGGACACAATTCACGAAATAATTGGCTGTTTAGAAAATTATTAAGAGGAGAACTGACTATAATTTTTCACCTACGTTCCAATTATTTTAGTGACTTTTTTAAATATGGAGCTGCCTTCGATTTGCATCCAATTTATTCAATTATATTATGTCACACACACATTATTAATACACGAAAAGAGAACGCTAAGTCGAACGAAAACTGGTCTTCAGTTAACAATTCAAACTGAAATTAATCAATTAAATTAAATAAAACTAGAGGGGACACAATTTACGAAATTGTTGGCTGTTTAGAAAATTATCAAGGAGAGAACTGACTGTATAATTTTCCACCCACGTTCTAATTATTTTAGTGACTTTCTTAAATATAGAGCTGCCTTCAATTTGCATCCAATTTATTTAATTATATTATGTCACACATATTATATTATGACACACACACTACCAATACACGAAATAACATTTTATCGAACAGTCTTTAACGATAAATTTTTTTTCAAATGTGCACATCATACATTTGTATGAGAAGACGCGCGAAATTTAAAACGGAGAACAATAACCATTTTCATCGTTATTCGAGAAATTCATATAGCTTTTATCCGGATGAAATATTCGGCTAAAGAAAACATATTTGTAACTGTTGTAGGTGAATATTTATTTATTTTACGTAATATTGTACAAATTAACACGTACAAAAGAGCTAAGTCGAACGAAAACTGGTCTTCCTCGGTTAACAATTCAAACTGAAATTAACTAATTAAATTAAATAAAACTAGAGAGAGCTGTTTAGAAAATTATCAAGGGGAGAACTGACTGTATAATTTCGCACTTGATAAGTTCTTTTCTCTAAAAATCGAGCGTAAATAACTAATTTAATAAGTAACATTAAAACAGGCAACCACCAAGTTTCGCAAGCTCATTTCTCCGTCGTCTGCAAGCGTGTTCGTTCGTTCGGTTCTCGTCTCGTTTTTCTCGCCGCTTATCGGATTCCAGCAAGATGGAAAGCCGGTTCTTCGGCGAGATATCGTTCTCGTTTCCTTTTGTTGCTGTTCGAGACAACCACAGCCGAGACAGAAACGCTGAAGTTGCTGGAACGCTCGATGAAGAATAACGAGTTGCAAGAAGAAGCTTCGTATATTTGGCGAGGGGGAGGGGGTGGGTTCGCCGAGTCCTGGAGGAACATAATTCAACACGCCCGACGGATTTCTTGCTGCAAGAGATACGGTAGTTTCTGTTCGAGTCAAGGAGAAATCGTTTTTTTTTCTTGCTGTCGTTTCCTCTCTTTGTTCGAGATACAGCGAGATTAATTAGGTTCGTGTGTGCGGGAGCGTGCGACGATGCAGGGGAAAAAAAGTGTCTCGTGCGCTTAATTCGGAACGGTGTAATGATAATGACGTTCTCTTTTTTTCTTTTCTTTTTTTTTTCCAAATTCTACAAAGCTGCTGAAATGTTTTCACATAGACGCGGCTTTGTTTGATATTTTCCCGAAGCAGTACTTCATCGATGCTTTTCCTTTTTTTTTTATTTGCCGTACTGTATCATGTTTTTTTGATTCTCTCACGATGAAATATTGTATTGTAAAAATGTGGAAATTGCACGGTTAGTATTCGCGCATCTTATTCATAAAATTGCACATGAATTTCAATTATGTTTCGCATTTTACATTCTCATTCGTCGAATTCTAATTTACGTACACGATTAAATCCTCCATTATACACGGAATTAACAGAATAAAACATGGAGTCTACGCCCGAAAGATCGTTTTCAACCACGAGAAACGTGATCGTCAATCGAATATATCGCAATTGAAAAGGAACAAAAGAATTGAATATTATCATCGTACCGTGTCAGAGAAATTAAACAGAAAGAAAAGCATGATATTACATCATCTTGATGCTTTAATTGTCAACTTAACTTTAATTCTCGAACTAACTAATATGCTACGAAAAAACGTTGGAAAGTATTTAAGGATCGGAGAGAGATTTGGGAAATAACGTTAGCCAGAGCGACAGTGTGTCGCAATTTTTAATCGTTTTAAACACGATTTACCGTGTCTCTCGACTCGATTTACAGCAGCCCCCAGTAGCGAACGTAGCGTTCCATTCTCTCAGGCATAATACCGTCACTATTTTTAGCTTAGACTTTCATCAAAAGCGGCCTGTGAACGAAGCCTTTTTTTCAGATCAGACCGGATTTCATTGCACGGCTTAATCTCTTCTCCTCCTTTCTACCCCCTCTACGCTCACCCCCTTTCTTTCTTCTTCCCAGCTTCAGTCCGTGATACATTTTCATACGAGGCATTTTCTCCTCCCCACGTTCAAGATTTTTAATTAATTAAATGACACGTGTACACACAGGCTACGCGAGTTGGAGGAGAACGCGGATTATCGCGAGACAAATTTACGCCCGCAACTGCATTTGCACGAGGAGTATATTTTATTTAATTAACGTCTGCTAAATTTCTAGTATAATTTTAGGTCTGCGGGAGAGAAGTTTCAAGGCTCTGAAAGACTCGCGCAATTTTTTAATGGAATTTCAACAGGACTGAAGTGCCTTCTTTTGGACACCAATTTATTACGCTCCGATATAAGTAATTAAAATAAAATTTTATATAAAATAAATAATAAGATTATATATATATAATTATATATAAATAAATAATAGTTTTATATAAAATAAATAATAAGATATATAAAATAAAATAATAAGATTAACTCAGCTCAAGATGTGTCTCTGAAAGGCAAAAATGAAATAGCGTTAAATAAGAATTACCAAGCGTTATTAGAATTATCATATTATAAGAATTATCTAGAATAGAAGAAGTGTTGCTTTAATATTATAAGAAAAGAAAGGAATAGGTGGGAATTATATCGGAATCAGTGTTAATTGAAGTAGATTTCATTCGAGGTCTGATTTCATTTTACAGCACTCTCTTGAAAACTAATTTATTTACAATACAACTTCGCGGGAACTAATCAACGATACCTAATTAACGATATTATCCAGCGTGCTGATTTACTGATCATGACTAACGTTGTTTATTGAAAATTTCCCAATGTAACGCGGAATTTTATTACGACTGAATTTATAACATAGTGTATAAATTGAATACATGATACAATACACAATTTAATATTATAATCTCGTTGTTTTCGTTACTTTACTCGTCAAATTGAAATTCAGCAATTATTTTGTACACACGGAATCGGGACGAGAATCTACGTTACACAACAATTCGATAATATTCGCCGGCACGCCGGTCGAATCGATACCACGATATCGATTTAGGTACTCGTAAATATTAAACAGCACGCGAAATTATTAACAGTCTGGCGTTAATAAATTCCATTTCTGTTTGGATTTTAATTATCGAGGCGTTTATCAAGCGTTACAACGTTATGAACGTAGGAATTTATCGAATAAACATATCGTCGATTAAACGGGCCGGCCGTTTAATACCCTTCGCGATTATTGCGTGAATACGTTTCTCCGACGATTGTGGGAGAAGGATTCGTTTTAAAAATTATGCATGCGTTTCGGTCAAAAAAAAANAAAAAAAAAAAAAAAAGAAAAATCTGAACGAAAATTGTTCAGAGTTAAATTGACTCGTTATGAATATACCAATTTCTTAAAATCGTGCAAGTTTGAACGAAGTTCGAGGCGAAGCATTTTTCATGACGAAAAATATATATTAATCTTTGAAATTCTCTTTCGTGGACACGACGTTGAAAAAAAACGGAATTTAACACTGTGTGAATCAATTGACCAAAAAAAAAAAAGAAAAATCTGAACGAAAATTGTTCAGAGTTAAATTGACTCGTTATGAATATACCAATTTCTTAAAATCGTGCAAGTTTGAACGAAATTCGATTCGAAGCATTTTTCATGACGAAAAATATATATTAATCTTTGAAATTCTCTTTCGTGGACACGACGTTGAAAAAAAACGGAATTTAACACTGTGTGAATCAATTGACCAAAAAAAAAAAAGAAAAATCTGAACGAAAATTGTTCAGAGTTAAATTGACTCGTTATGAATATACCAATTTCTTAAAATCGTGCAAGTTTGAACGAAATTCGATTCGAAGCATTTTTCATGACGAAAAATATATATTAATCTTTGAAATTCTCTTTCGTGGACACGACGTTGAAAAAAAACGGAATTTAACACTGTGTGAATCAATTGACCAAAAAAAAAAAAAAAAAATCTGAACGAAAATTGTTCAGAGTTAAATTGACTCGTTATGAATATACCAATTTCTTAAAATCGTGCAAGTTTGAACGAAGTTCGAGGCGAAGCATTTTTCATGACGAAAAATATATATTAATCTTTGAAAGTCTCTTTCGTGGACACGACGTTGAAAAAAAACGGAATTTAACACTGTGTGAATCAATTGACCAAAAAAAAAAAAGAAAAATCTGAACGAAAATTGTTCAGAGTTAAATTGACTCGTTATGAATATACCAATTTCTTAAAATCGTGCAAGTTTGAACGAAGTTCGAGGCGAAGCATTTTTCATGACGAAAAATATATATTAATCTTTGAAATTCTCTTTCGTGGACACGACGTTGAAAAAAAACGGAATTTAACACTGTGTGAATCAATTGACCAAAAAAAAAAAAGAAAAATCTGAACGAAAATTGTTCAGAGTTAAATTGACTCGTTATGAATATACCAATTTCTTAAAATCGTGCAAGTTTGAACGAAGTTCGAGGCGAAGCATTTTTCATGACGAAAAATATATATTAATCTTTGAAAGTCTCTTTCGTGGACACGACGTTGAAAAAAACGGAATTCGACACTGTGTGAATCAATTGACCAAAAAAAAAAAAAAGACCAAATCTGTCAATTTACCGAATTACCGAAAATCCCAATTCCGAGAGGAAATCGTTCCGACGGGTCCAATTAACCCTCGAATTCGCTAACCTGTGAATTTGTTAATTCACCGAAATTGTTGGGAACGCCAATTCCGACAGACGCAATCAACCCTTAAATTCGCAAAAATTCCAAATTATTCGAGAATCGGAGTTTTGACAAATTCTGAAATTGACCAATTATTCTGCGAACTTTTGGAAATTACCGGCACCGATTTTTACGAAGTAATGGAGTATTTCGTACGAAAGGAAGGTCACGAGGATCTCGCGAGGATTAAGAGAACCGGTCGACGTGACACGATTGGGGAAACAATTGCAACGACAGACGAATCTTCCTTCGAGAGGTATCGTTGATTCTCCAATCGACCCAAAAAATGGAACAAGCGCGGGCGGATATCCTTCTAGAAGCCGTGTCCGTCGACCGGAAGCAAGTGGTAACCAAGGCACGAGTTTTCATCTTCGAAATTGGAGGTAAGACGCGCGCAGGGAAACGAGAATCCCCGGGAATCGATAAGAAGAGATAAGAAGCCGTACAGAGGCAAATCGCTGATAAGACGACCAGTAATCGAATCTCGTTCCCAATTTATTTCTTTTTCAATCTATATTCTTTGATCTTTGATCATTGTTTTTTTTTATGGGGATTATAACACGTCCTCAACGTGTGTCGTAACATAAACGTGCATTAACGCTAGAACTGTCGAGGTTTTATAAAATTACTGATCTTAAAATTACGTTTGTAATTTTTGGATACTTTGTCGAATTCGTAATTTCAAAATTATACACGATCGTTTGTTATTTTATCCGATTTGTGATCTTCAAATTATGTTTGTGAATTTTTATAGATTACAATATAATCACAGATTACAATATAAGATTACGTTCAATTTTATAGATTACAGAGTGTTTTTATAAATTCAAATGATGCTCGTGCATTCTATTGTATCTTGAGATTTTTCTATTTTTTTCTATTCTGATGTATTTTCGCAACAATGTATTTCATTTTGATATATCTGGTGGGGAGAGACTTTAGTGTCATTAAAATCGGTGGTTTTAGTGTCAAGAAATTAACGATCCATAAACACATATGGGTTCAGGTTAGGTTTAGGTCTCCTTTTTTTTTGCATTGACCCAAATATTTTTTCACAGTCGATACTCTTCTTTAAGTGTAATATTAAATATATTTAATATTAATATTAGGTTAGGTTTAGATCTCCTTTTTTTTTGCATTGACCCAAATCTTTTTTCACAGTCGATACTCTTCTTTAAGTGTAATATTAAATATATTTAATATTTAATATTAATATTAAGTTAGGTTTAGGTTAGGTTTAGGTCTCTTTTTTTTGCATTGACCCAAGTTTTTTTTCGCAGTCGATGCTGATCTCTTCTTTAAGTGTAATATTAAATATATTTAATACTAATATTAGGTTAGGTTTAGGTCTCTTTTTTTTGCATTGACCCAAATCTTTTTTCACAGTCGATGCTGATCTCTTCTTTAATTTCAAGGTTTAGGTTAGATTTAGATTAGGTTTAGGTTAGGTTTAGGTCTCTTTTTTTTGCATTAATCCAAGTTTTTTTTTATTAAATAAACTTGGATTAATTATTTTTATTAACCTAACCTAAACCTTGAAATTCAATTTTTCGGCGTTAATTTTGCGACAGGTTCTTTACATATATGTATTTCCATCAAACCGAAGGAATGTAGAATTCATCTATTACAGCCACGGACGAACTTTTCCTTCCACCCTGTACATACGTTTGAACCTTTATGTCCTTGTCGCGACACAGTATGGGGCAACTATCCACCAGAAGTGACCGCGAAACGGTGCAACTCGATCCCGCAGGGATTCATAAAGGCCGGTTACACAGCGGCCGACTAGTTTCGTATCGCGTTTTCGACGTCCCTCCTGCGGGGATTTTACGTCGCGGCTGCGTGGCACGATTAAACGCGAGATAATTGCGCCGCTTCAACGGCCGTCCGTCATGCTAATGGGTTATTCAATCTTTCACGAGAGTTTCTTGCTACGACGATTAGCGTGTACACGGTGTAGGCGAGGGCCGAATTGTTGAAACAGCGATAGTCGGACACTTAACCCTTTGTGAACTGTCTCGTTCGACGGGGCTGACATAGCGAGTTCGAGAATTTCGAGATGGAAATGTAAGAATTGTTTAAACAAAAATTCGGAGATCGTTTTAAATCGTTATCACACTTTAGAAGATTATAATACAGTATAATTATAACTTTCTATTATTATAATACAGTTATTACAATATGATGCAAATAGCAACAATTTACAAATTTTTATTATATCATAACAATAATAATAAACAAGAAGTGGTCAATCGAGGCTGTTGCTATTTAAAGGAAAATCGTAATCTGAAGAGTTACTCTACTAATTTCAAAATGCACTCTCATTTCATTTTATTTCAAGATGTTTTTAAATCAGCGAGTAAATATTTTTTTCTTCTCGAAAATTCTGCAAATTATAGGAGCATGTAAGAAATTCTTCTTCGTTAGAAATTAGGATGGATTTGAAGATTGAAGCCTTTACAACAACCCTCCGAATCTTGACGTACGATGTTTTCTCGTCATTTTATCGAAAAGTCCGACAAATTGACATTCGAAAAATCGTGCAACAAATTTCGATGGGAAGCAATTGCAAATGACTGTGGTAATTTCATTTAACTGTGTGAAGTGATATCGTTGAGAATTTAAAATAATATCACTTAGTTTTAGAATTTAATTGCCAATCTCTACAAACGGAACAAACTCAAATACAATAAAATTTTGCAATTTAATTAATTGCTACTGCAACCATCCACGATCCAGCTCACAGCAACAACTACGGGACGAGAAAATGATTTGTTTATTTTTAAAAATATATCAAAAAAACCATTATCTCCTCTTCCGATATGTAACTGTATAGTAAAATAAATTTCATTAAAAAGTTGCCCTCGAGCTCAGGGTCGAAATAATTTTACAAACAATATGGAAAAACGAAAATAAAATCAAATACGATACTAAAACTCGAGGATTAAAATTTCAGCGGAATTACGGAATAAGTAAAACGATTTGTTTATTTAAAAAAAAAAATCATTTTATACTTTCAATGTCTAGCTGTATAGTAAGATAAATTCCACGAAGAGATGGATTTTGGGTTCACGATCAAGGTAATTATATAATTATATAATTTTTACGTGGAAAATCTGTCGTACAAAGACTTTTAAATAGCAAGCTGTATGTGTCAGCTTACTCCAGAAATTTCGTCTCTCTTCCGGCGAAAAGTTCTGAATTTTGATTAACAGAATGAGAGTGAGAGAATTGTTGAAATACATGGAAATTCTCGACTAACTGTGCGATTAATGAGGTCCTGGTCTCCAGGAGAGTTGCACAAGTTGTCAGAAACAAGGTGAAATTAACGCGCGTTTAATTAAGTAATGAAATATGGGGAGGAAATTTTTTTTTTTTCTTTTTACGGAAAAATAATTTTTACGCTAACGCAAAGTCGGAAACGCGATTATTTGCAAGTGTGACACAACAAGACAAATTAAAATTTGAACAATGGCCTGGCGTTTTTTGTTCCGCGTGTCAAATAAATTTTAGAGGACATTTTATTCCCCGACGAAACGCAACATTCACATTGGTTTCGTTCGTTAATTATTTTAGCCACTGAAAATCCTAATATTTTTCACTTCGCAATAAAAACTTTATTACGTGTTGGGAACTATTCTCGAATATGGCCTGTAAATAAATCATTTCTCACTCAACGAAAATTGGAAAAGGCAACAATGTTCATGGACTGTAGTATTTATTGATTCGGAGAATAAGCTTTTCCAACGAGCAGGGCAAATTAATCCGTCGTGAAACTTCGAACAGGACGCATACAAATCAGGGATCGAAATTGAAAGATTCATTCCGTTTTTAACAAAAATTCTGCTCTATTTAAAAAGATATTATGCAATGTTACAATACAATATTATAGATTTATATATTATATAAATATATATATAATATTCTATATACACATAATAATAATTTATACAATATATAATATAAATATATAATGTATTGGATAATATTACATTACATATGAATGATATTAAACAAAAATAACTTTTACAAACACGTGTTTTTAAAATTTTTTATTATTTTATTTGGGAATATAGTTAATGGATTCTTTTTCAGTATGTGAAAAACAATATCACTCAAATGACCACCATTTTCCTGCTCACAAATACAGGCACTTTCCAAACCCTTCAGTAGCCACTCTCTATAATATATTATATAAATTATATTATATAATAAAATATATTAATATAAATATAAATTATATAATTTACATATAAATATATTTACATATAAATATATATTTATAATATTTTTAATATATTTATAATATTTTTATAATATTTTTCATTATGTATATCGATATCAGATACACAGATCGCCACTAAGCTGGGAATAATACTATTTCTTCGTCATTATTTACTATGAACCGGTCATTACTTACTATCAACTAGCGGCAATTCACTCGTCGCGGCGCTTTTCAGTAAGTTGCTTCCCCAGCTGAGAGGAGGTTCATGCTAGTTAATTACGAAGGTGTTGCTTGTTTTTGATCAGTTGGTCTAGCGATCGCCGATAGCAGCAACTTTCTCGGTGGCCACGTGCGTCCTATGAACTAATAAACTGCAACACGATTTCCGCTGCAGTTGCAACTTCGTCGAAGTTTCGTCGTTGAACCGCGCGTTTCTTAACTCGCCACTCGCCGCAACACACTTCTGATTTACCACTTTAAGGGGTTAAGATCTCGGGCGTCGCGAGCTGCAAGCAGACTCTGCGAATTTTCTTTCTCTTTTTTTTTTTTTTTTTTTTTTTTTTTTTTAAAAAAAATA
>NIPQ01048490.1:0-10172 GCA_002806875.1 Lepidotrigona ventralis hoosana | reverse complement strand
TTTAATAAGTAAAACGAACATCCAAGTCTTTTAATTATTTTGATAGCATAAATATCTGCAGTCTGATGATAACTAAATTCACTTGAAAAGTATAATTCTTTATACAGTGATTTATTGTCGATCTCCTACAGAAGTTAACAGATATGCACATGTATATATTAATAATCACTTTTAATTACTTCCCGTGATTTTAAAATCGTGTGGAAGTCGTGTGCGGCTCAAAGTCAGTGTAAAACGACAAAATAAACAAGAAAATCAGAAGTTAACAGATATGCACATGTATATATTAATAATCACTTTTAATTACTTCCCGTGATTTTAAAATCGTGTGGAAGTCGTGTGCGGCTCAAAGTCAGTGTAAAACGACAAAATAAACAAGAAAATGTCGGGAATAAATTACTTAACTAGCTGAGGGAGGTCTCTTTGAAGGCTTCCCTGAAGGGAACTACGATTTTCTCGGAATTAATATGGGGGAAAGTCAACGCTTTTGTTCCTTAGGCTGGCGTGTTTCGCGGGAAGCAACGATGTTTAAAACCATCGAATAAGAAAGGTTCATTCTGATGGAATATTATTTTCCAGTGACTCGAAAGCAAAGGTAAAACGATAAATTATATATGATTGAATAATATTATTCTTATAAATTCGTTGAAAGTTTAAAATTTTCAATTAGATCCTTCCGTGAAAGGTATATTGTATGAAATATTATTTTGTGCATGTTTTGTGGACTCTGAAAAGTGAAATACATTACATTATTCAATAAAAGTAGCATAATCCGTGTAAATCCTTTTAAAATTTTAAAGCTCCATATCACGTCTTTTCGTAGAAAGCATATCCTCGTAGAATATCATTTTGTGTCAAATAATAATTAATGGAAACAGCATTTTTACACGAGTTCATTTGGAATTAAAATTAATTAAAACGAAAAGTTTTTAATAAAACATTATTCTACGCAGTATCTTTAAAAAGAAAAAAACCTTTGAAATTTTCATGTACATTTTCAAATACGATTCTTTTCGTAAGAAAGATTAATAGAACAGTATTTAATCTACATGTTAGAGAATCTAGAATTTGAGGCCGAAACAACAATCGCGTATTATTTAGTAAAAGGATCGTCATAAGATATTTGCCAACTGAGAGTCGAATTCAATTCATTGGACCGCGCGTTTAAGAAATCTCCGAATTAATCTATAACGTAATGCATGGTCCCGACATTGATGAATAGGGTTGCACCGCTCGGTGACACACACATACGCGCGGAACAGCCATGAATGTGTTAATTGCCTTAATCCAGTATTCGCTTGTATCTATATCCTGACGGGGCAGAAGATAAATTACAGGCGCGTTGTTTTGGCGCCAATCATGCGAATACCATTTCCTCGATCCGGCCAGATCGCCCGTTTCGTGTTTCCAGCCGCAGAATGTCAAAAATGATTCCGGACGATCAACGTTGTTTGTCACTCGTTTGCTCGCGTGACACTTGCCCCTTTCATTTTTCAACAACCAGTGAAAAGAACGTGTATCACTTACCATCGAACAGGTCGAATGGGAGACAGCGAAATTACCGAGAGAGTTGAAAACTCGTCGCCATTTTGTCCGCTGTAACGAAACTTTTCACCGAATACCATCGTGTGCTACTTTTTCTTTTTCTTTTTTTTTTACAGAAAGGCACTTAATCTCGAATGCTGTCGAAGGAAAAGTGAATTCTTATTGCTCTTCCATTTTTCCCTGTGTTTTTAAAAAAAGAAAACATTTTCAATTCGGCTCTTTACGTTTCAATTTTTATATTTCTTTAGTTACTATAAACTTAGAATTCGTGTAGTAATATTAAAAAAACTGTGACGTGGAAATTTCAATAGAATTTCCGTGATTTCTAGAAATTGAATTTAGGAGTGTTAGTAGTGTCTTTATGTTCTAACAATAAACACTTTTGATCTGTGATTGGTAACAATAATTATGTACATTATCTAGCCAGGCAATCGTCATTAACTATCATCAGAGTCTATCATCGCGTTCGTCGTGATTCGGAATTATTTCGATGTTAATTGTCTACCAGTAAAATTGAATTATAGTACGTACGTTCATAACATGTAATTTTGAAACAGAGAAGGATGGGTACACTTTAATTCAATTAGCTTCTTTCCGAAATATTCGTATCCAGAATAGGAAAGTGAACATTGAAAAATTTTTTTCACGATAGAATCCGTCTTAGATTTCAAGATCGAGATCTTTCTTTCGTCAACAATCCTATAAAACTCGGTGTATATTTTTTTTAAATCACTTTTTGTCAATCTCCAAACTGAATGATTAGAACGAAGATACGTGCATACACATATGTTGTAAATATTATGATCGAAAGTTTTAAGTGACCGACGAAAGGAACGTAGCAAATTTACCGTAATTCCTCGTTGGTCGTTGAACCGGTCGGTCAGGTTTCAAGACTCTCGGGGATACGATGTTTCAAGACTTTTAAGAGCCCGTGGAAAAGTTCACGGTTCCCTTAAATTGATCAACACTCTAAAGTCGTTTGCCAACTTTGTACCTACTCGTTCGAACACTTTTAAAGTCGAATAATATTTGAATGAATTGGAACACGTTCACGGCGAACGGCTAAATATCTGAGAAATTTACAACAGAAGCGATTCCCATCTGTGACAGCCTCAGGCCTTAGGACCCGACTCTTCCTCGCTCGCCGACTTCCGGCCGCGTTTCTTTCCGTACTTTTTCACCGCGTGCCAGGTAACTCCGTAGCTACTTCTCCTCCGTTTTAACTTCATCTTCTTACTGTCTTCTTTTCGCTTCGACGCGGACGGAGAAAGAGAGAGAAAGAGAAATCTCCTTCACCGGATCTGTTACACCAGAAAACTCCTGTCCCGAGGTTTGTCCCGCGTCGAGGAAAAAACGAAGCTCACTTTATGACCGTCATCCGTCTCAGCTGGCGGATAACGAGCAAATTAAAATTCTTTCGACGATCTTTTAAAATTCACTCTTAACCTCCGCCACGATCCCGTGGGGATCGGTGTTGTCAACTTACTTTCAAATTTGTTGTCTTTATATCATTCACTCTTTCAGATTTAGGGTTAATCAAGTTGTGAACTTTCAGTCTGTCTCACAATCAGTTTAACATAATGGTCGCTAGTTATCTGTGATGATAAAACGAATGAAAAGCTTTAAATAAATATTTAGTATTTCTTACGAAGATTTTTAAATATAGTATTTCTCTCTTTCTTAATATCAGTAAGATATTATATTGTAAAACAATTGCAAATAGGAAAGTTTCCTCTTAGAACATCCGAGTTTAATTATTTGAAAGTGTAAAGTTGAAAGTAATGAATTTTTCTAGGCTAAAGGCAGGATAAAAATATCATGTTGTCTAATAATTAAAAGAAGAAGTAATCTGATAAATTACAAGATGCAAATCCACAATGTTTTGTAACATAATATCTTTGAATGTATCATTACAACACATGAAATCAAATTTTGACAGAAACTAGAAACACTTTAGTAACACTTTAAACGTTCTCAAGAATATCTGATCTCCGTGAAATCGAAACGAGAAAGACGAACAATTTGACGATATTTTTCTACGAATGATGGAAAAACTGATTTGCGCCAGGAAACCCTATCCGGATGATTGTTCATCGACGAGGAGAAAACCGAGAAGCCGTTTTCACGGCCGTCATCCGTCCTCCTGCTGGCGGATAACGAGCAAATTAAAACACATTCGTTCACCGGTCTTTTAAAAACGCCGCTCGTAATACCTGCCGCTATGGAGATGGCTCTTTCCACGAATCGTTTAAGCGTTTAAATGTTTTGCCAGTAATTGTAATCCCCGCTGGCGAGTAATTAATGGTAATGAAACGGTCGGCGCCAGTTCAGTGAAAAATCTAACGGGGTAATTGGAAAGTCAAGCAGGGCGGCGCGTTCCCTCGTGTGGAAACAGTTTTTCGCAATTACATTTGCGTCGCCATTAGCGAAAAATATATACATTACTCGATATATATATATATATATATATATGTGTGTGTGTGTGTGTGTGTGTGTGCATATATAAAACGGTCGTAATCGTACGTTCAGAGATGCGGCGAGATCGTGCGAATTTCATCAACAGCTTGACTCGCGTACAGCGCGGAATTCCATTTCTCCGCTGATACTTGCGTCACGAGAGCACATCAAAGGGTTGGACTTCATCCCGCGCAGAAGAGCTTTACATGGTTTGGGTGATACGTCTCCGACAATCGGGACTCTGCAGTTTGCTTTGAATTTTAATTCAAGAGAAAGGTCATCGTTACAACCGCTGACAGTGAGTTCCACGCCGAGTTAATTGAGAATATTAAAATTTTTGAGATGTTAAATTGTTAATTTGATGGGTGGGGGAGGAGGAGGGGGGAGAAGGTGATGAAAATCTTTGTACATCATGAAAGAGAAAATCGTTTAACGTTCGAGTAAAATTTTCATAGAAAAGGTAGAAGGTTGTTATTCGTGAAACATTTACTTGAATATATCGTTTTATCGAGTGAAATTTTAACGAGAATAAACTGACGAAACATCGATATAAATTTTCAAGTAACTTTTCCCTCGGTAACATCTTTTATTATATGATAGATAAAAATATCGATTTTTTTTTTTAGTTTTGTTGTCGAGCGTCGTTATTCGTTTAATGAAAATTTTGACGCAAAATACGAAGAAATAAGATATGCACGTGAGAGAAATCGTCGTTATAGATACATAATTCATGGATTAATGTCTAACGAAATGTACCCAATTTATTATTACAAAATATCCCAGTTTCAGAATGGCATGAATACGTAGAATAAAATTTTTTCATTTGAACCTTCGTTTCCTCAGAAAAGATTTTAAACGCGTTTCGTTAAAAATTACCTTGGTACACGTGTATTTGAGAAATTTTTAAATTTAATTTTCTCGGAATATTTTATTCTACATTTTTTATTTTATTCTACATTTTTCGCAAGAATAATCTCCTTGTAATTATTCATTGGAATTCCTGTCCAACTTGGAATTAGCCTGATTCAAGAGTACTCGAGAAATATTCAAAGTTAGATATATATTCAAAGTCAAGAATTAGTTTTATGAACGTACCGTGAGAACTTATACCTTTGGCTTGAATTGTATCTTGCATTTATGTCGCAAAATTTTTCACATTTCTAGTTGTCTTAATGTTGCTTTATTTGCATTAAAATATATCGTGAGGTTCTATTTTTTACTGAATTCTCTCTCTGACTCGTTTTATTCGACATCAAATTTCATACGTCTGAAGAGACTCCGGTGTTTTCACTTATTTCACTGCCCATTGCGTTCGTGAAAACTTATTGCGGGAAGCACAGTACGCTTGTCCTTTATAAATTCCCTCTGCGTCGAGACATCGATTTCATCGACCAGACTTTCGACTTGGAAAGTGTATTTTTCCAGCGATACAAAAGTCGCATTATAAACGCGGTAATCCGACGGCGTGTGTAAATCTTGGGCAATCGATGGATAGATTCAGCGAACCAGAGGGAACAGTGAATTCCACTCTTTTCGCCCCGTGTCAAGAAGCACTTAAGAACAGGCGTTGACGCGGAATCGATGGCTTACACGGGCGCCAGGAACTTTGTACACGATTCGGCCAATTCGTTGTGTTCGTTTGTAAAGTGTCGCCACCGCTACCTATGACACGCTGCCTCGATAAAAGGAACAGAGTCGCAGCGAAACCTGACAGGGGTACATTTATCCTCCGCGCGGCGGTGAGATAGAAAACTCGGACAGGGATAAAAATTGCGTGCCACTCCGGAGGAAGTACACTGCCGCGCGTACACACCTGCTACAATTTGATCAAAAGCTTGATATTTTTATTATATTTTAACTTGTTCTGCTGGAATATAAAAATTTCGTGCTATCCTCAAGGAAGTACATCGGACGCCCGGTGCAATTTGACACTTGACACTCATATTACAAGTTTTTATCGTTAATGATGTTACAACTTTTATTGCAATTTATTATAATTTATTATTATATATAATATATAATATATAATATATAATATATAATATATAATATATAATATATAATATAATATATAATATATAATATATAATATATAATATAATATATAATATATAATATATAATATAATATATAATATATAATATATAAATTATAATTTATAATATTATATTGTATTATTTATTATATGATTGTTACAACTTTTATTGCTATTTTTACCATATCTTCGATATTTGTTTTACCTCAATGTAACGATCGAGTGTTAGTTTTTGAATAATTTCTGACAATTGGTATTAGGTCTGACCAATGCTGGGGCATTCTACTGCGCCGCACTTGTACAACGCATCATCCGACCATTGTTTACTCGGCATTAAAACTTTCTCGATGTTACGAAATTAAATAAATTAGAGTCTACCGACGCAGCGAGAAACAGGCAAAAAAAAAATGCAGAACAAATAATCAGACTGTTTAAAAACTTTCGCAATTTCTATAAAATAGCTTCAGATTTGTTACAAGTTGTTTACTGATCCCAAAGTTCGATGAATCCCGATCGTATTTCATTACATTGCTGCCAATGAAATTTCAAAATGTCTTGAGTTATTTGATTAAGTTAATTTTCATTTGTATCTTTATATAAACCAATACGTACGTATCAAGTTGAATTAATAAAACATGGAGCGTTTTATTTCGATATTTTCTCCCTCTATTTGTAAAGTCAGTTAGACGATGATGTGCGCCTCTGTGTGCTCTCGTCGGATCCGAAATAAATCCCAAAATAATCCCGGAAGTTCGCTAGGACCCGGGGAAATAAAATCCGAGCTCCGCCCGGTCCGCTAATTTAGCCTGGAAATAACGATGAAAAACGAGGGCGAGTCGATAGCGTTGCCGTTGGCCAAGAGAAGCCAAGCGACTTTGGTGATCCTCGAATGCTATGGCTCCGGCAGACTGGAAGCGTTACGAATTATAATTTCCGGGCACGCGACAGCAAGCCGATCCTACGGATTACTAGCAGCGACAGTGTGGTCAGCCGAGCATGCACACCGAGCGCGCTCGTCTGCCAAGGGGATGGGATCGCCTGGCCGGTTCGTACCGTGAATTTTAACCAAAAGGGGGATTTACCTCTCGCCACTCTCGTTGCACTCCAGTCTTCACCTTTCCGCGCCGTGGAAATTTCCGCTCAATAGCCAAGCTTTGATTCACCCCACCATCCCCGTCGTCCATCCCCTGCTCCTCTTTCTCCTCCTCCTTCTCCTCCTCGCTCACTTCGTTTTTATTGTCCTCTGCAATAGCTGACTTTAGCCCTCGAAACTTACGTCGATAATTATCTGTCGACGAGAGATGAAGTTTGTACGGCTGCACCACCGTGAATTTCGAATTTAGGAAATTTCAGTTTGTTACCACGGTGGCTGAAATGATTGGGATAATACCATCGACTAGGGAAATTTTAAACTTATGTTCAGCGGTAATTTGATTTATTGAAATTCACTGTAGCATTTCGTCCGCGAATCCGCGAGATTTCGCGTCGAACTGTTTCGATTGACGACAGTCGTATGGAACTTGAAACAGAGAAAAATATCTCTGGCGTTTGTTTTCTAATTCGTCGTTGAAAGTGCTCGCGGCGCACGCGGTTGAGAATTAACTTTGCGAGATCCGACGGGCGGCAGACAAGGGAAACATCCTTAAGAAGAAAGAGCGAGACGTTCGCAACGCTCCTTACAACAGGATCCTCTCGGTCTCGGTCTCGTTCAACATGCAAACACGGCCAGCATGAACGGTTGTTTGCGTTCTCGAGTGCAACTTGTTGCGGATCCCAATTTCTTTCGCGAGCTCTTCAAAGCTTGTCGCCGGCTATTCTTCGCGTTAATGTGAATTTCAATGCGATGAAAGTGTGATTACAGAGGTGGCTGCCAGCGCAGACGTTTATTCACTTTTCGATTCCGCGAGACATTTTACACAAACTAACGAAAGTTTCGACTTTAATTTCCATCATCGTAACATTAATTTTGCAAACGATGACAGACGAGGGCGATGCGAACAGGAAAATGGCACCCCTGTCGTCCTTCGTACGATAAATTTTACAAAATTAAAGTCAAATCATCTCTTAAATAGTTTTTCGAGCATCTGCAACGATTGAAAAGAAACAACGAAGATATTCAAGATGCTCAATTTTTCAATTAGCTAAATAAAACTAACATTACGAGCCACAGATTACAAATTACTGTGGCAATAAATTTTCTTGGAAAACAGCAATCGATTGAATGATACTACGTTAACGACCTACTCGATTATTTTAATTTAATTGATATTTTTTAATATTTAATCGTTTAAATATTATAAGAAAGACGAAATTAAGAGAAAGTGAACTGGATCGAACTTGTGAAGGATTCGATCATCGATCCGGTGATATCGTCACGTAAGAAATAAAATGAAATAGCAATTGTTTCTGGAATTTCCGATCGAGTAATCGACGAATGACAACAGCGGACGAAATCAAATATTCATGGGGATTTGATTAAACACGCGATTGATTTTTAACGCGAAGCGAAATATTGATATCGGCGTTTAATGCATCGCCCATTAATCGAAAAATCTGTAAATAGTATCTGTCCGCGTCCGGTGGGAATCGAAATCAATTAGCGTGCGTGCGTTGCGTGTAAACTGAGGCGAGTAGAAGGAGAGCTGTTAATGACATTTTCCTGTCGAGATGTTTCTTAGAAACGATCTCTTCCGGCGACACGACGCGCTAAAGAGACACCATTGAAACGTGAACTTGCACTTCCCGGCGGTTTCTCGGCAAACCCGACGAGCACAGTCGGAAAAGTTTCTTCTAGTAAGCAGAACATAGACAACGCCTCTCTCTTTCTCTCTTTCTCTCTTTCTCTCTCTCTCTCTCTCTCTCTCACTTGATATCTTTGCCCCGAGAGCGGAACACTCCATTTGCGAGCTGCGATTGACCCGGATAATTGCGCCGGCGAAGCACGTTTTAACCTTATGAATAGATTTCGTACAACTCGATTATACTTGAAGACGACCGGAGCTTCTAGCTAAGAAAATAAGTAACGAAGCGAGAAATTGAGCAAACGAAAAAAAAGGAGGAAGGGAGCAAGTAGAGAAGAAGTAGCATTTTAGATGGATTGCCAGTGATATCTAAATTTTTGTTTCGTTTGAAGTAAGCAAAAGTAGCACAAAAGCAGTGGAATTGAATCGAAAAAGCAAATGGCGAATTTATGTGTTTGCGTTTGTGTGAGATCTAAGGGCTGCAGAAGTGGCTGGGAAGTGTACAGTGCCGAAAGAAAAATTTAATCCTCCCTCAACACTTAAGCTATGTCACCACATCCATTAGCAACCGCGAGTAGCCACGAGTCCGGAGAACAACAGGCAACTGCAGCTGCAAATAAATCATGACCTGTCCGTGAAAAGTTCACCACGATCGTTCCGTTCACGCGCCCCGGCTCTGTTAACTCTGCTCGTCGTTAAAATTCTATCTGCATTGTGTATTTCACCACGGAGTGGGAAAAGCTGCGTTGAACTGCGAGGAATGAAATCATGACGGTACAACAGCGACGTAAGGGAAACGGTCGAAGGGCGTTGAAAAATTTGTTGCACGGCGAGCATTGTCCAATTTTCAGCGTGGATTCACGCGTGCTCCTCGGCGTGAATATTCATGGTGACGAGAGGGCCCTGCGCAGGGTAGAAACCAACGTAGACGACAAAAGGGGCGCGGTTGAAAGAGTCCTGGCTCGGGAAAATACTTTAGAAGTTACGCCGGTGGACGCCGGTTTTCACATTCTCGCCTACTTAGTTCTCTCCTACTCTCCTTTTCGAGTCAACCCTTCTCCCCCTTCCGCTTTCCCAGCCAATTCTGCTGGTCTCGCGATCCCAGCGAGACCTTTTCAATTTGTGCTATGGTCGTGCATCTCGCCTACTTAGTTCTCTCCTACTCTCCTTTTCGAGTCAACCCTTCTCCCCCTTCCGCTTTCCCAGCCAATTCTGCTGGTCTCGCGATCCCAGCGAGACCTTTTCAATTTGTGCTATGGTCGTGCACCGGCAACCGCTCGCATTTTAATGACGGTGATTATTAACCGCCACAATACAGTTGTGCAACATATTCCTTTCTTCTTTGAGATACGCTCGTGAATTTCCCTCCCCCTCTCCTCCTCTTCCTCTCCCGG
>NIPQ01048442.1:0-10293 GCA_002806875.1 Lepidotrigona ventralis hoosana | reverse complement strand
TTGTGTCTTAGAAATAGTATTTGTTTTGACGCCTTCCCCTGAAAAGAAAGGTACGTATTAAATATTCTCTTTTTAAAAAAAAAAGCTTTTAAGCTTTCATGCATACAGTTACAAATATCACACAATATTCACACAATAATAACACTGGAAATAAATTGCTTCTTTGTAATACGAATAAGAAATAAATATAATTGTAACTTTTGCGTTTTGTTTATGGGACAAAATATTTAATTTCTTGAATATGTATAAACTTGAGTCTAACTTTTGCGCAAACTTTCAACTATATTCACGAGTAACTCTGTGCCAAATTTCAAATGCAGCGTGCGAGAGATTAAATGCGATTTAAACGGATGCTTCGATATATCGAGTGGAATTTGTAAATCTTTATACATACAACGCAGATTAAATGATATAAAAAAAGAAAATTTAGAGTCCACTTTGAGAGATGCAACTGCAAAAGTTTGTAAATTAATCTTCTCAAGTAGCTCTTTTTGTAACTGAAAATTTATTCGATTATGGGCACTAAAATACTAAAGCCGCGTAACGACGAAACAGTGAAACTAACTGCTGTTGCTATCCTTTTCTACGAAGTGAAAAAACAGCTGTATGCTGCCATCTATTAAAGTCTGCCCAAATCTCCTATTTCTAAAAGAAGTAATCTTATTTATCGACTTGTGTAATTTTGCATCCGATAGATGGCGGCAGCAATTAATTTCACCGCTATACGGCGCTAGTATTTGAATGTCCACGAAGTAATTTTCATTTGCGAAAAGACTAGTTAAGAGGATCAATTTACAAACTTGATTTTATCTTCTAAATAAGTTTCTAAGATTTCTTTCGACGTTCCAGTTGTGATCTATAAAATACACATATAAAACATTTTCAAATTCTGTTCTATCGATGCACTTGTTGTCGTGGTATTTAACTTTTCTGCAAATTAAAGAAAAAAATTCCAACATTCCAACTATCGAAATTTTAAGGGATATCGTACTTTCGTAAATTATAGGCAATCCATGAAGTATCGATTTTTTGTTTTGAGATTAGTGTCGTATTTGCTGTTAATTCTCAATTAGATGTGCACGTTTAGAATTCATACTCTGATAAATGCAAATTAAATTGATTGCAAAAAGTGGCATGCAATAATAAGCGTCAGAATTTTATTAATAAAAATGTTCACATACATATCATTGGTATAAAACATACGCGTTATTAGAACAAAAATACGTACAAGCTATGAAGACGATGTTCACGATGGTATATAGATTTTATTTATAAACTATAAATATAAGAAATCGGATCGATCTTTCTGTAATATGTAGCAAGATCAATGAAACTGAAACATACAACATACACGAATATGTTATACCATTCGAGAGTGACGTTGCGCCCTTTCAGAAAATTTATGCGATTTACGCGTCAAGTCAAAAAAAAAAATCATTTTTCGTAACGTTAATACATTACGTTACGACGTCATCGGATCAATTTACTTTCACTCGTGTTTCATCCCGGTAAAATAAGCTCAACTATATTTTTTCCCCTCTATCGTAATATTATTTGCATATCTGCGTCATGGATTCTCATTTTATTACACGAAGGTCGATCGAAAACACCGAATCGGACCATAGAGCTCACGGAGCAGCAATTTTAATTCACGTCATTCGAGTCTTGCCGCCACTTCTGAGCTGCCTCTCGTCTAGCATCCGGTACTAATTGCGATTGCATACCACCTAAAACATTGCTAGTCGCTTCTGTAGCCAAAATAATTGGCTTCACGACTGTCGGTGGTATTTGTCGTAACACACCCCCTACAGCACCAGAGACTCCTTTTTGTTCGTGCTCCTCGCTGGCCACACGAACCAATTGATTCGCCGTTTCTCCCAAGCCCTGAGACATATTACGTTTGAAAAAAATTAGCAATCTTACACTCCAATGTGTACAACACATTTGATGAAAATACCTCTTTTACTAGCATGTACGCGTTAGCCACTCCTTCTCGAATGTCCAATGGTTGATTGTATCTTTTCCGGCGTCCTTTCTGTCCCTTGTGCTTGCGCCTCACGCTGGGGCCAGGACTGACCATGTCATAAGCCGTCTCAGCTGTACTCTGTATAGCGTGTATCAACCTAGAAGTCAATTCCAACGCTGCCATAGCGGTGGACGTGGTGAAACTGTTCGCACCTCGTTGCAATCCTCTAATTATCCTACCATCCTTTTGGTACTGCTCGATAGGCAACCAGAACAAATCCCTTATCCCTTGAACTGTAGCAGAACAGATACGTTTACATTTACACGCATGAATTTTACTTGCTTTTACGGTACAGAGAGGAACGAGAGCACACAACTGACTTACACAATTGTACTAACGAATGCATGGGGCCGACACCGCCAAGTAAACTTGGAAGTTGATTTTTCTTTATGTCTTGCAACCACTCGGAGAATAAAAACGTTATTAATTTATCGAAGCCTAGAAGCCCGTGTCGATGCGTTAGTCTTTTCAGTCTTAATTCGGAACAATTCAACTGCGCCAGACCCATCAGAAGTCCTGCCAACGGCCCGTGAGTTAAGTCCACGCGCTTCCCGTGATAGTCTAGTCTAACGAAAACCTCGGGGGAAAATATCACGCTCCTGGCACAGAGAACAAAACAAATGAAACAAATTTTGAACATCATACATCAACGTATGTCGTCAAAAGGAATTTGTGAAATGTTAGTGGCGATATTACCTAAAATATATCGGTTGACAATCATCGTGAACTTCGTGCGTCGGCTTCACTTTCACATTGTTCTCCTTGATCATTAACTCATCCTCCAAAAGTAGCAATAAATTCGGATCTATGCTGTCGCTTTGCGACGTATTCGTTGACGTTGGAGCATTAGGCGCTGAGTCGTTTACACTCATAACCGGTGGGTGATGCGTCGGCGTTCCTTGTTTCGACACCGAGGAGGACTGCGTATTATTGGACGCGCTGAAACTCTCCTGAGCTTGCTTCGAACCGCTACCCAATTCGTTGAAGAATTCTATCAAAAACAATAGGCTATCCTGGTCGATATTTAATCGCAACGGCAGTAGGCTGAGCTTTAAACAACACTCTTGAGCACTTAATCTTGGATCCGGTCTGACGTGGACCGCTTTCATGGCAAACATGTTCGCGTGAGACTGTTTCGGTCTTGCCTCGCTGCTATATTGGTACAGGAACTTGTTGATGTGCGAGGATGCCAACCTGTCTCTGATCTCTATCTCATTTACCAGCAATATCTGCCTCGCTGCTTCCGCTGTATTTTCTGGATAAACCTCGTGCTGAAAGCGCACTTTGTTCAACTGAAGTTCCATTAAGATGTCATGACGGCGACCAGGACCTCCCATTGTTTGCCAGTCGCTTGTTTCTTTACACTTCCCACGTGGCGAATTTGGCGCACTCCCGAAATGTATTTCGTTCGGGTTACATTTATTGAAAGCTACGCCATCCCACCAAGGTGATCTGGTTCTACAAGCGTAAATGACCATGAATCATTCGCGTAAATATTTGAATGAACTCTTGAATACGTACCTATCTTGAGGTGCCGTATTAGGGCGATTCACGTTGTCATTGATAATGACCTGTTTCTTGCTCGGTGGCTCGAAATCCTTCCCACCGTACATGTGCCAGATCAAGCTCATTTCGCAAAGAGTGTATCTTAAAACCGGAGATGGGAAATGTCTTGGAGCCTTAAGCAGATCAGTTTTGCCAAGTGGAACCGAAAAGTGATTGTCTATTATTCTTAGAGATTCCTGGCAAAGCCAACGAACTTCTGGTACACCGTGTCTGGGAATAATTCCTGTACCAGCTTCCTCGCCTAATATGCAAAACTCGTCGTTCAAATCTTCAGTTTCTGCACCAAACTCGACTTTGGTGTATCTCTCAGGGCTTCTGCACACCTGTGAAGGTGTAGGTTGAGATTCGTCAGGGAAGAAGAACACTTCCACCTGATTTTCAGTTATAGACACGTCGCTTTCTGTATTCACCGATGTTCCTATAACATAACGTGTTACATATTATCAAATAATATGTAATCCAACTTATTTCCCCTTGTACAAATTACTTAATTACCTTTCACCGTTTCTTCCATCGCTTCTTTCATCAAATTATTAACGCGTTCTACTTGGCTCTTACTCAGAGTGTTGATACATTCGTCGCCTAGAAGGCTTTCTTCTTCGCCAGACGAACGACGAGCTATCGTAGTTATCTCGACGGTTTCCATATTCGGCAAAAGATCTCCGTCATTGACAAAGTACATCAACAACTGGATAAGAGCTCGTCCAGAGTCTGAACAAGTGCGAACGTGCAACACGTTGTTGCTTGCTCTTAAATCTATCCTAGGTGCACCGCCGCACATCTTGTCGTTTAATCTCAGTGACAATTCGAACAATCCTACGTCCATTACGCACACATAATCTCGCCGAAGATCCACATTTCTACCTAATTTATTAGATATGAACAATGCAATGTCTTCTGCTATAAAACGCAATGTTGAAGTATTCGTATGAGCAGCAATATTGCTGGAAACACTGAAATTCCCAAAAGTTATCATTGATCTTAACGGCAGATGAACTGGCCTAAAATCATATACATATACATTTCTCGTTAGGTTGCTATGCTTAGTAAATAAGTCTATGCCTAAGTAAACAAGAAAATAGGAGTAAGAAACCTGTAATCAACCGCGCAATTCCACAGGTGCAAATGTAATTCCGTTAATATCCCTGGCGGTGAGTATCCGGCAACAGGATGATCAGCTACGTCCAAGCAATCTGTTAACTGTGTGAACCACGATGTACCAGTGTTACACATTCTATGCATCAGTGTAGCATTTGTTATGCCTGCCGCCACTCTGAAAGTCTATCTCAAAATAATCTATGATTATCCAATCGATTAATATAAGTAATCGTTTCAGTGAAAAGTTGAACAAAAATAGAACGAACTTTGATACGGTGTGTTTGATGAGCAGCCTGTATCCTAATAGCGAGTATCACCATATCATCGTTGTTGTTTGCTCCCATTACACTCTCGCTTAACCCGCTTTTATATATAGTGTTTTGACAATGTTGCGGAATGTCGCTATTAATAGATCTCAGTGTAGGTGGTTGCGAAGGAGTTGTCATTAATCCACAATGATCCAAAGACATTTCTTTTATCATGGCACAAATGTAACCCAGATTCGAATTCCCTTTGTACGCGGTTACCGAGAATATCGTCGCGTCTTCCAATCGAATTATTAGCTCGCCCTGTTGACCGGGGATGACGTTGCGCATTGAATCGCGAACGGGAGTATACATGCAGAGGAGGCCTTGATCTATATTCAAAATTAGTGCCAGATTACTCTGACCATTCTTTGATATCTTGTTCTGATGCTGCTTGTAACTTTTATCGGCCGCAGAATGAAATATACCGTCCTCCTCGGAGTCCGAATCGGAATCGTACTGTATTCTACTTTTACACGTGCTAAATCTTGAAACAGAAAATCGTACATCCTTTCAATCGATGATATACGAGAATGATATCATCTGCTTTTAATATTAATTACCTAGGATAAATGGATTCCTGTAACAAAGTGGATGCCAAATCGAGACCTATGTGATTTTCCATGTGCGTACCGTACTTTGGTCTTGGTGCTGATGGTTTCCATAAAAAAAGATCAGTGTTGAATCTATTGTATAGCAATTCGTACAGATGTTTAGATGGTATTTGGACGGAAACACACGGGAAGTTAATCTCTAATTGTATTCTGGAACTACGAATGCCTTCGTCCATGAACTCGAACATTTCTTCCCGATTCCCTGGTATGATCAACTCCTCGCCCTCCCTGTTAAATTCACAGTGTTAGCTACTACTTTTCGATAAATTCGAAAATACTATATCGGACCAAACCTTTGTTCTGAATCATCCTTATCGCCTTGTGTAGAGGGTTTGGAATGAGGCGTATCAGATTCGTGAATAACACGCTTTGAGCTGAACGGAGACGGCTGATGTTTAGGCGTATTTTCTAGAGTTTCATCGAAACTAGAATCTAGCTCTCCTTCAGAGCTATCTTCCAGCTGGTCGCTCAAACGTTCCGGATAGATTGTAATAACTATTCTAGCCCAATCAAATCCTTCGTTAACTTGTTGACACGACGCATTATTTCTCTCATGCGTTGTGATTTTGCCTATGTTCAACGGCACGTCTGTCTCCGTTTCCGCGTACGAAAGCAACAACTTTCTGAATTGGATTTCGAAATGCTTTCTCACAGAATGCGGCCGATTCTTCGAAAAAATCGAATGCGGCCGAGAATGAATTTGTGCATCTGCCATTTTTAAAATCATATAATCCGTTCTCACCGATCTCTTCCACCATGGTGCCCGATTCATGTCGTGCAAGGGTCTTAAATCTGGTATTGGAAACCTATTTTTAAATGATTGATCATGAAATATTTTAATATTTAAAATTTCAATGTATATTTGTTTTCGTGCGCGCGCGCGCGTGTGTGTGTGTGTGTGTGTGTGTGTGTAAATTACCTCAATTTTATTGTACATTGCGACGAAGATATGTTTATGATAGCAGAAAAGTCAGACAATATAGGACTCTCTATGGCTTGATAAAATAAAGTTTGTTGATTCTAAAAATTAGAAACGAATAATGAAAGCTGCATAGATGAATATATTACTATAATAATAAAAGCTAACAGCTTACTATATTCTTATTATTAGACACAGGATTACAAACGCAAATGGGTTGTGGATTAAGTAGAGCACATATCCTATCTATGATAGTTATGTCCACTTCACTCTTGCATGGTTCCAATTCAATACTGAGAGGAAAAGTATGATAAAATTAATCTTAAATCAATACGCTTCGAATATACGTATACTTACTCAACTGTTGTGTACGGATCTGTACATTTTACTAATTGAGCATATCCTGCATTTTCAACATCTTCTACATATTTAAACTTCATTTTAAAGTCCGTCTTATTGGTGAAGCCAGTATTATTTGAACTCTCTTTCGGAAAAACAAGCAATTCTACAAACTCAGTTGGTGGAGTTGTATTTGCTTCAGAATTATTCGAATCAATTAAACATTCTACAATTTCTAAACTAGCTAAGGTTAACGTTCCAGATACTACAGAAAACCATGAAACATTTTTTTCTCTTCCTTCAATTACTAGCGGCGCGGCGAGTAATCTATAATAATAAGCAATAAAGAATTAATTCGAATTTTCACATTATATTCCATCACATACTAACTAACTCTACATGCCTAATATGACTTAAATGGCAAGCATCCAAGAGTATTTTCGATGCCTTATCAAAGTCTTTGTTTCCATATCCTCCAGCTCCGAACATTCCTAATTGCTTGAAAAATTCGTCCGCTGAATTTTTCATCTGATGTATACTGGAACATGTTAAACCACCTCCTTCTACGCAGGTGGCCAATATATCCTCGTGTAGTAGAACTATAGCTATGGAAGATACCCTCACATGAAAATGAGACGTTTCTGCGGATGGACTATTATCCACATTATGCCTGTGTTTCTGTTGCTTTGGTAAATTTATCGCTGAATTCTTTAAACTAATACTACTAGATAATATACTCCCATCCATGCTAATGTTATTGCTTGTGATCGAATCACTCATTGATGCAGAGCTAGGTAATCGCATCGGTAAAAACTCGTCTTTGTTGTCTGACTCGTCTAAAGATGCAGTCGACCAACCCTGTGCATGCCTTAAATCCTGTTAAAAAATTTTTTTCGAATTTAATAATATGTTTTATTGGCTTTTCAAATTTTTAAAGGCTGCGTTTTATTATCATTTTTTTTATTGTATACCATAGAACGTAACCCTTGTGTCGGATGTATTTGATGAATAAGTTCTCGCTCGACGCGATTGAAGTCGCTGCCAGCCATAGGCTTTTCTGTGCAAGCTCTCGGCGCGACATTGCTAATATCTTCTAAATCTGGGGATGCAAGTCCGTGACCCAATTCCAATAACACATGCACTTGCCGTGGACTTAAAAATGAAGTAAAAGATCCCAGTGTCACTTCTAATTCTACCTGAAGTAATCAGTTCGTATCTTTTATTTCGTACGAAATGCGAAACTTAAACTTAAATTAAAGATGTTATTTTTCTTCATACTGGATAACTGAAATTAACAATTAAACTTTTACCTTTGGCCCTGAAACACTTTCACCTTGCTTTAATTTCAATCTTATTTCTTGTCTGCCTGCTAACTTGGCAAACATTATAGGATTTGATTCGTTTAAATTATTAATAATATTCCCTTCCAGAGGAGTTTGCATATTTTGAGTGGGAGATATTTGTGCAGAAGAGAAGTGGCCGTCTGAATTCTATAAAGAAGAATTTCCTCAAAAAATTGTCAGTCTCATCAGTCATGTACTTCTCTTACTAAATCTAATGCCAAAAAATGTTACTTTAGAATCTGGTGTAGACCCTCTGCTTGTTGTTATAATGCTCCTAGAAAAAGTTCTTGCACGAGATGGAAATTCATCCGTGTAGAAAGTGACACCTTCTAAATAAAATCTTTTCGTTGTGAAAGCTGATACAATATATCCTTTTATTGATTGACTAGGGTCTAGTGAAGTACTGCTTGGATCTAAGCCTGCTTCATCTGAATATTCAAGATTCTTTATACACATTTCAATTGCAACTCCTGTAGAAGAGTCTAGTGGCACGTGTTCCAAACGTATTACGGTATTTATAAATCTTACTTTCACCCTGCATAAAACTGAAATACATAAACAATGTAATAACATATTGACAGTATATTTGCTATCAATAATAATAAAACATTTCTGAATAACTATTTAGTTACTCAGAAATTAACTCTTACTTGAATCTATTGTTTGTGCAAACAATTCAACTCCCTCTAATGGCTGTGAGTTTCCAGCATTTTTTGCATCTTCTTGCAAGCATTCTTGTGCAAGTTGCATACTCGATGTCATAGAACTCCACATGGACTCAAACATCGAAGTACCAGTTTTTGTTCTTTGTCTAGGCTGAACGGTCAGTCTCAAACTGGTAACCTCCACGTAACTAGCCTCGCTAAGTAGAGCTGACCACGGTATGCTAAAAGATATTTCCGATACGAAACCATCGACAAACTCTAATGGAAGTTGTTGCTGCTCTCCCAATTCATTGAGGGCCTGTTGCACAAAAATTGAAAAACGCACAGGTACAGAAACATTTTTATTCACTTTGAGAAGGTTATTGTAGACAAAAGAATGGTTTTGTGTTATCTTTATTGCTCTCAGCCTAAAGGTTCAGAACAAAGAAAAAACAGGAGTACCTGCACATCAAGGCTAACATTGGTTACACGACCAGTTCCATTGTACAGATCTACAGTTAGCTGATCCAATGTTAATTTCTCCTCCAAAAATTGACCCAGATATCGTTGTAGAAGATACCTGCAGGCTCGCTTTTTGATCCCTTGCGACCAGGGAATGCATCCCAACCAAGACATTATTCCTATCCACGCTTGACAAAGCTAATCTATGAAATCTACATGGAATTTTCAAAAGTGACTCTCGTCATGCGCTTTGTTATTAGGGCCTTGTTATTCGGGCACGGTGTACGGATAACAATTTATCCACGTGAATTCCATCTTTCCAACACGTGTCCACTCTGGCGCAATGATCCTTAACATAATACGACGATTCGGATGTAACGGCGTTCTCTAAGCTGCGTAATATTTTCCTTTTTCGATACGAGTCCACATGCATACATATACACGCGCGCGCGCGCGCACACATAGAATTCTGACTGTCGAAACGAAACACTGCACGAAACGAAACACTGGTGTGTCTCATTGACTGAAATCAGCTGACTACAGAGAGAGATGAACCGACGCTCACATGTACCCCCCCTCCCCCCTCCCGCCCAATGTTCTCACGCCTCTCCCACACAGATAGATTTCGATCGTTCGATACTTTTGTTCCTAGATTTTACGTAGAAATTTTACACACATGTTCGTGCGTATCTCGCTTTGTTTGACTATATATATATATATATTTGATATATTTAACAATGCGAGTGTTGCCTTTATTTTTTACTGCAAAGTCACGCATGCAAACAAAATGTAATGTCATATCCTGTGCTTTTTGGAACGTTCGTTCGCGAGACGCGAAACGAATTTCTTTTCTTTTGTTGATGTATTTGAGTAATATTTTGTTTTTTATTAATTTCGAACGGAATCATTCGAATTTATACTTGCAATTTTTATTACAACATTGTTTACACTATTATTGCAACATCAGATTTATGCAT
>NIPQ01048426.1:0-10335 GCA_002806875.1 Lepidotrigona ventralis hoosana | reverse complement strand
ATACCGTGTGTGTGTGTGTGTGTGTGTGTGTGTGTGTGTATTTTGAGGTCGATATCACTATTGTAATATCGGCTAATGATTATCTGACGATGTCATTAATAACGCTTTTACAGCGAAGATTTTTACATTAATAATGTCTGTATATACACAATTCAACAGTTTTTTATTAATATCTTGGAAAGTAATAAATGTTCGAGGCAAATATTTTATATTTGAAATCCTCCTTTTCTTTTTTCCGAAAATTCCATGTCGATTCCGCCGTTAGGGTATTCAAAAACTTCATCTGAAAAATTGTTATTTAAGTTATTTAAGTCCAAGTACAAAAGTATGAAGTCAATCGTTGTTTTTTTCGTTGTATTAATTTCTCGAATACGATTTCAAAATTTTTAAGAACAAAAACAAACGATGTGATAAACGATTAAATTTAATATTGAATAATGCCTATATGATGAATCGTCTTTTTTAACTGTTTATAAATGCTATATCCACATATTGATAATTTTCATGTTTCTAGTGTGAAAATTTGTTGAAAAGGTAAATTTTTAATACAAATAAATAAATGTTTTAATAGAAAATTTTTATTACAAGAAGATTAATTATAACAATTTCTTTATAATTGATGTAAAATATAAAATTAAAATGAAATTAATTTAAATAACTGAATTAAATGTTATTGTAATATAAATAATAAATATTGTAATATAAAATAAATAAATGATATATTATATAATATATTATTATAAGAAAACTAAAATTATACTAAACTAAATTATAAAATTTTCTTTACAATATTTTTTTTATTGGAAATAAAATGTAATATCATGTGTTAAGACCAATCAGGAAGTATGAGGGAAGTTTCCAAAATGTCTCATTGCCATCCATGAGATAATTCGAGTGGGATGGCAATTCTAGGAAACGGTCGCATCCTCTTCTGGAAACTGTCCCATTGTTTGCACAACACCTCAGGTATGCACGTGTTTCTGACATGGCAAAACCTTACCCAAAGGTAAGACCATGCCAAAAACTTCATTATATTTGAGATCAACTAAATTTATGGGACGCCTACTTTGGAGTTTTCTAAAAAAAGAAATATCAGCGATATAAGAAATATAAATTATAATATTAAAAATAAAGAAATATAAATTTTTAAATCCCTGTTTTACGTACGAAATTCGTAACGAAAATTCTAGATGCAGCCCATTATGCGCCGCGACAAATTGCGACAATGCGAAGTCATGCCCATTTGAAGACCTTACCATCTGCAAACCATCTGTACAGTACCGTCTAAACAATATAACAATAAAGTCTAGTCCGTCCTAGGCAACTTGAAGGAAAAATCGAATTCGATTGGCTGCAGCCGGTTACTTTTTCGAAAGGACGGCAAAGAAACAATGTCGTCCTCTTGTCTTCGGGTGGTCTTTGGTTCAGTTGGTGAGCCAAGATTCCGAGTGAAACTCCGAGGGAAACTCAACCTAAACAAACATACAACTTAGACAGAATGGAGAAAGAATGAAAATTTTGGGAGAAAGTTTCGTGGAATAATATAACAGAAAGAAGATCAGATCTGATATTATAGGGAAAAAGTCGCATTTGATTTAAGATGTTTTAACGGACATCAATTAATTAACAAATTAATTTTTGTAAATCTTTCCAGTTAACTAAAAACCTTAATGTTGCAGATAGTTTTTTCTCTGCGCTAGCTGCATCTCTCACGACTGTATTTCTTTTTTCAATTCTTGAACAGATAATAAAAATTCTTCTTGAACGGATAATACAAATTTCAATTCTCCTCGAACAGATAATAAAAAGCAGAGTCATCCATATACAATTAATTTCTATAATTACAAGGTTCAATTGTCTTTAATAATGCAAAATTGGAAAATATATTTCTCTGGATTATCCATCATTTTGCCCATTTCTTTTTAGTATTTAATTTCTTTCTATTTTTTGTAAGTGATAATAAACCTAATATTACTATCACTAATATTGGAACTGGAAGACGATCCGACATTTTAAAATACTTGTTCTAACTTTGGTTCGAGATCCAAAAGATTGTTCAATATTTTACTATTGTCAAAAAGTAAACGCCAAATATGTGGCGAATAAATTCTATTGTCCACATGGTCTTGCATTTGACACAACGATCAACAGTTGTAATTACAAATATAATATTCCTGATTGTCAGATCGATGCAAATAGATATGTGATAGAAACATGATATATTTCTATTCAATTCTAAAAATATTGTAATAAATGATTATTCAAAAAAATCTTGTTGTTATTCTATGTGGCAGTTTTTTTTTTCTTTCAACAGAGCTATATATATATATATATATGTATAAGCTTTTTATTAATAATACCATGTACAGAACGAAATTAAGAATTAGTAAAATATGAATATTTTTTTTCTAAGCCAGGTTATTAAATCATAAAATTTATTTGTAAAACATATATAAACATTTGTTTGTAACATTTATTTGTAAACATATGTAAACAATTAAATATGTAAAACTTATGCAATATTAATCATAAATCTTATTTAATCATTCTGAAGACATTTGTATATTGCGCTTTTAAGCGGAAGTCACTTCAAGCCTGAATTTGATTTGTATAGTTTGTATCCAAAAACATCGGGGCGTAATGCTTCAACTTCCTTTCTACGACGTGCCTACTAGAATGCAGAAGGTGGGTTTTTCGTAGTGCAAGTTCTATAAATTTTTCGTTTTTTTTTTTAAGCAAAAGAAATGTTCATTTTCACGTCAAGTCAACATGTAATTTTGTTTTCAGAAACAAAAAGAACCAATTCAATCAGTGCAGGTCTTCGGACGCAAAGTGAGTGTTAACTGTCAAAAAATGAGAGAGGTTATGTTCCGGTGTGTTCTTCTAAGTGTGTACATTTATATTTGCAGAAAAGCGCAACTGCAGTCGCTTATTGCAAACGAGGCCGCGGAAATCTTCGAGTAAATGGGCGTCCGCTAGAATTGGTTGAACCTCGAGTATTACAGTACAAATTACAAGAACCCATTTTGTTGCTCGGCAAAGTAAGTATTCAATAATATGTCAATTTTGTAGAATTTCAAAAATTCGCGGAGCGTTTCAAATGATAAAAAAGGAAACTTTTCAAGTTTTCTTATGATGCTCTCTTATTCCGCAAATGATTGTTTATGATTATCAAAATAATAATACCCATGTGATGCTTTGTGATACTTACTGCATCATATCTTTATTTAGTTAGCATTATGTTTGTTATATTTCTTGTACAGGAAAAGTTCTCTGGAGTCGATATTAGAGTAAGAGTAAATGGTGGCGGTCACGTAGCCCAAATTTACGCTATTCGGCAGGCTATCTCTAAGGCGCTGGTTGCGTATTATCAAAAATGTAAGTATTGATGAAAGATTTAACATTAAATATATATAAGATATTATAAATTATATATGTTCTTCCTTTTTAGATGTTGATGAAGCTAGCAAAAAGGAAGTGAAAGATATTCTTATCCAGTATGATCGTACGCTTCTAGTTGCTGATCCAAGGAGGTGTGAACCAAAGAAATTTGGTGGTCCAGGTGCCAGAGCACGATATCAGAAGTCTTATCGTTGATATCTGCAAATTTCACACTACACTTCATTCATATAATTGAATGAAAAATGTAAAAATGTAAAAAGTTCCTTGCATTTATTTGTATACTTACCTCTTGTTTTGTCAAATATAGCATTTCATTGTAATACAAATTTTTTGCCTTTGAAAGCATAAGGCACACATCGTTCAGATTCACGTTTTATGGTCCATCTTTCTTTAACATACTCGCCGATTTCGTTGTTAGCAAGCATGCCACTTTCTTGTGTGTAAGAACTTGGTTGCCCAGGACCATTTTTTGGAGAAACCTATTGTATTACAGGAGGGATTCGACAAGGAAAAGAATCTACTGTAAGCGGGAAAACCAAGAACAAGTTTGTTAGCTTGTGCGCTTTGTTTAAGCCAATATTAAACAGACGATTTCTAAAACGTAAATGTTTCATACACCAAGATCAATAATGTTTTAGCATCAATTTTAATAATGGAGAGCTTTATTTATATATGTATATACACTTTATAAGTTTTTAACAATATTTTATTAAAATTAATTATCTGCTACTAAATTATTGCAATGGAAGAAGGTAAAATGAAAAGTTATTTTGGACTTAGAATCGTTGGGTTTTCTTGAATTTATTATTTTTGATCAGTGCTTGTTTACGAATGTATCTCCAATATTGTTTTGTATTTGGATCTAAATCTGATAATTTCAATGGTTCAGTTCTAACATTCCATAGCCATTCAGGATATTCAGAATCTGGCTTTAACTTTACATCTTCTCCTTCTTTATAAATGTTTGATCCACATACATAATTCAATAATTTGTTGATATCTTCTTCAACTGGTAGTATTATTTTTTCTTGAGCTTTTACTTTTTTTTTCTCGACTGAAAGATAAAATAATGTAATAAGAATTAATATTATTTTTTACTAAAATAAATTTTACAACAAGAGGAAACAAATTCTGTAAATTAAAAAATAAAACACATGTGACATAACCTGTATTTCAAATATAGAAGTACGTATTTCAATTCATGACATGAGTTTACTAAAACATAATTTTTACCTGCATAGTTTTTCACTTGTAGCATATATTGTACTGCAATAATATTTTCTGCAATTCTAGGTAATCGTAAAATTGATAAAAGGGACATTGTACTGATAAATATAAATAACAAATTCTAGAGTATTAAATTCCCCAGCCTTGCTTTTCTATAACATATATATTGTTTATTGTTAATGATAATTAAAAGTGTAATGCATTTTTATATTTTCTACACAAATAAATTTAATCAGAACTATGAATTTAGTGTTGAAATTAAAAAATTTCATCAATTATTTCATATTGTAAATAACTTAATAAATTTAAGTGAGTTTGAGTTTTAATATAAAATCTTTCATATTTACAATCTAAATTGTAAATTTAGTTATAGAATATTTTAAATTAATATTAAATTGTAATTAATGCAATTATAATAGTTATTTTTTGCTATAGTTGCATAACGCGGGACATTCAAATGTTGACAACGGTAGTAAATCAAATGCGCAATGACAAACAATAAATGTTACACTTATAAAACTTAATGTCACACTATAGATTATGACTATATCGGTATTCTATTAAATGATTAAAGTTAATTTTATAAATCTGTGGGATAATTTCTTTATGTTTCGGTTATGTAATGCCAGTAAGCAGCGATAGAGTAACGCGGGTAGGTTCGATTTTATGATAAAATGTTAAAGAATGTTATATTACTTCATATTATTATATAAATGAAAAATATAATACAGACAGAAGTATATGTATATCTTGTAAAAAAGAATTTATTTACTTTATCTCTTCATAATATTATTTTTATATTAACTTCTTTATTTTTATATATAACTTTTTTATATTATCATATCTTTTGTAGTTTATATCATGAAATAATGAAAATAATATTACTTAATATTTTAGCCAAAAACAGTAGGTTTTGCTATAAAAGGAATTAAAGGAGAACCATTAGATGCAGGAAATCAAAATAATAATTTTTTACCATTGCTTCTGCTTTACCTATTTTACCTGGAGTTACTGTACCACCAAAGTTATTTAAACGCCGTTATAATTTATTCAGATTGAATTTTAAATAAAAATTATTCATGATTTATCAAAAATATTTAAAATTTTTTGTACAATTTATAGTTCAACAGAGTCTTCATTCAATGTACAAAATGACAAAGTCGATGGCTCTAATACAGTTACTTTACAATGGACAAGTGAAGGAAAAACTGTTATGGCAACAAGAACAGCTGCAGAAAAAAAGAAAAGTCCTGACAGACAATATGTCTGGATAGACGAGGGCATACTTCCTTTCCAAATATAATTGGAGAGCTACATTTACGTTTATATATATATATATAAACGGACGTCATTTCCTTAACCAACTTGTATCATCTTGTCTGACATAGTTCTCCAAGTCACCGTTATTTAAGCGTAGAGTGCGCTAAAAACCCAGTGATATTTTTCTTGATCGGTATTTCCTAAGACACGAAATGTCTTTAAAATGTCCCCATTTAATGTCAGGTCGAGGTATATTCGCCTGTGCTAATAGGATATAACTTGCCATGCTAGTTAGTCAATGATAGAATAGACTGGACATCCAATTCCAATTTCATTCGTATTTTTTCATTCGCTTTGAGGGTCACCTGACCCCTTATCATTTTTGTGTCATTCTGTCATATGGACTTAGGCAAGTATTGCACTACAGCGCTATCGGCGATAGAAATTAGACTAAAAAAATATAGACAATGTTGCTGTTTCCTCATTGAAAACACAGACGAGGTATATGATACCTCGAAAAACGATATTCAGACTGTACCTCGTCTGTAACACGAAGCCATATTTAATGTCAGAGTTATCCTATTCTTAGTCAATGGCATAATGATTTGATATAAAAATGCATTGGATGTCACATTTTACTTGTTTGCGTTATGTACCTCGCTTATCTAATCTGAAAATATTACTCTTGAAAGAAATAAAATATCATGTTATATGTATCATCATCATTTAATATATTCTCAATCACTAATTTTAGAATTGTATACTGCTACAATTGTATTACTGCTTTAAAAGTAAGATTATAACAATTTATTCTGTATAAATGTGGATAAAATGTTTTTTTTTTGTATTTTATATATAAAATAAATGATAATTTTATAAGCATCCATATTCCAAAATTTCTTAAAATAAGATGAAAATAGAGTAAATAAATAAATAAAAAATAAAAAAAATAGATAAACTTATGAACATGAATCCTTTTCAAGTATAAAAAACAATTGCATCATTTAATAACGATTGAATAAGAAAATGAATCATGTTCAAAGGACACACCTTCAATATTAACTTGTTAATAAATGCTTGTGTTTAAACGGTTCTATCTTCATTATATACAACTCAAAGAAACATTATTTTTAAATCGTACGTAATTTCATTCATTATTATTGAAGGAAACATACATGATTCCATTAAACCATATGAAAACTTCTTTATCGTACAAATAAAAATTGATCATATTACTACTATAGAAATAAAAAACAAACCAAAATAGCGAAATTTATCACGTTTAAACCTAAATATATCAAATCATATCAAAAATATTCTATTATTTCCCAGGAAAGCTTAAATTTCATGGTCTGGTTTAGAAATATCCACTTTTCTTCAACTTTTATTAAACACAATCTCACATTATATCTCCCAAAAGAATAACGTTATTACGATATTGTTTCTCACGAACTAAAATTTCAACGTAACACAGGGACTGCTCTCTGTAATGAGAATCATCAGAGGGAAACGAAAGATGAAATTGCATTTTGTCACAATGCGCTCGGTGAAAGAATGAAGTCAAGGTAACGAAAGAAACGGACAGGAAAAAGTTAGCGAGAAAAATATTATAGAGAAAGGATGAAACTAAGGCTAAAGAAATTATCAACGATTCATTTTCTCGTACGATGTTTCTTTCTTTTGCTCTTGGATAATATCTATTAGTGAGTGTGACGCAGTATTCATGACGCTTTTATAGTTCGCTATTATGAATTCTCTCAAGTATGTGAATTTCACGATGCTTTGGACATGAGAATGGTAGTGTATGACGCTATAGACGTAATCAGCGACATGATGTCATTCAGGAGGCGTAAGAATCAATCAAGAGTTAGCGAAAAGTGCGGTTTAAAGATACAAAAGATTACGAATACATATACGCATTAATCAATGCGATGATAGTAGATTTGTAATGCTGTTGACAGTTCTGC
Source organism: Lepidotrigona ventralis hoosana (assembly GCA_002806875.1). NCBI lineage: Eukaryota > Metazoa > Arthropoda > Insecta > Hymenoptera > Apidae > Lepidotrigona > Lepidotrigona ventralis. Next base: position 2,479 of record NIPQ01048426.1, on the reverse strand, counting down.
GTCATTCTTTTTCGGGAAAAATTTATAAGGAACCTTGTGAAAATGAAACAATAAAACAATAAAAAATTACAAAATAATTTTAGATAGATAAATTTAATAGATGATTCAAATTTTAGATTGAAATTTTTGCAAAGAGAATTATTTTTATTGACATTGAAATTAAATATTTTTATGTATTTTTAAAACCTAAACATATAGAACAATTAACTTTAGATAACAACAGTTAGTATTTTATTGTGTTTTAAAATTTGGAAAGATAATTTTAATAAAAGAATTAATTACCTATCATTTGGATGAAAAGCGACATACACTATTATTGAAGATGACAAAATTAATAATTTATGTGAAACACACACGAAATAATTGTTGATAATATTATTGACGTAAATGACACATATGGCGAAGAATGAATTGATATGATATACTGGCGGAGAATGAGTCAGAGTTTAATATGACGTTTAGAAGGATTTAAAAGTATATTTTGCTGAATAAACCGTGAAATATACGACATTAAATACATTAAGTACATTAAATATATTATTTGGTATGGAGCTTTACTTAGCCTTATTAGATACTTTTCAATATCCACTTATTACGCCTTATTTTAGATTGAATTAATACCAAATAATATATTTAATATACTTAATGTATTTAATGTCGTATATTTCACGGTATAGATAAGATATATATATATATATATATATTCTCTTTCATGAAAACCAACGTTTGACCATTAACTTAAATGAATGTGATCTCGTTTCCAGTGTTTCTCAATCTTTTAACCTAGTCCTCAACTTAGCTCAATATTATATCAAACATGTAAAATATATATAAACAAATAATATAAGAAAACAAATGTATTTAAATTAATAAATATAAATTCTCAATCTATCTAATTAGCATTTATTTTCATTGAATAATCTCTCATTAGCAGATATTAAATGTATAATACAATTTATTAAATTTAAAGCTTGAAATATAATCAATACTGATAATATCTATACCATAAAATTGAATTAACAAAAATTGAATTGATAATTTAAAACAGAAGATAGATGCCTTCAACATTAATTTTTAAAATATAAAATATATTTTCAAATATAATATGGATTAAGGAAATTTCAATCCTTTAATAAGAACTCTATTTTTATACAATTACTGTCTTTAAAAAAAAAAAAAAAAAGAAAAAAGGAAAGAATGAACGAGAGATTGGGAGACGCTATACTATTACTATTACTATTACTACTACTACTACAGAGATAGTAAACTCGAGGCTAAAATGCAATGAAAAGAGATGTAAAGAGATGCATGTGAAGAGATTGCGTAAATGCAGCAGTGTTTCAGTGTGGTAGTAAAAATTGGACCTCAACGTTGCTCCTTCACGATCGGTCTTCAGCACCTAGTCTTTGCCGAACTCTCGCCTAGTGAACATCCACGTCCGATTAAATCGAATTTTTTAAATACAATTTCGAGTAAGTTTATCTTCAATGAAGCGTAACAAAATAGATCAAGTTCAGTTTTATACAACATCTTCAATAATAAATAGTGGATTCTCGATTAACGAAATTAAGATAAATAATTAAAAAGAATGTCATTTAGTTTAATAAAAATTGTGATGGAATACGAGTAAATATGATAGTTAAACTTGACATGACGTTAATGTGATTTTATTATAATTTTCTGTAATATTTATTACATGAATATAAATTAAATTAATTGATTACGACTGTGCGTGAAAAAAAATTTTGACAAAAATTTGGTAAAGGACTGACACTGTGATAAGTGTTAGAAGCAAAACAACGTTAATAATTCATTACGATAAAGTAGAATAATAATTAAAGTTAATTGATGTTTATTTTTACTGTTGTCTGATAAATGAGAATTCTTTTTGTTGAATAATGTAAACTTGGCTCACTCTTGAACTTTTTATACATCTGTTGAACTTTTATATGTCTTTTATACATCTTTTGATCTGATTATACGTTCTTATTGAGAATAATTATGTACTTGTTTTATAAGTTTTACAAATTACAGTTAATATCATTTTTTTCGATTTATGACGTACATTTAAGGCTCTTTTACCTAATGAATTTGAATGAAAACTTCTTTTGTTTTAAATATTTCAAAGAAGTTTATATGTTTAAAGTAATGAACAGCTTTAAAAATTTTTGTTTGAAATATTTTAAAATCAAGTTGAACATGTTCAAACTACACTGTTTATATTTTGTATGAATATTTAATTCTTTTATTTTAGATAAAATAGCAGATATTTATGTACGAAATATACGAATAAAACAAATTTTTAAGTTAAAAAAATTCCCAAGTTCGTAAGATCAAATTTTATCGGTGTTCGGATAAATCAAACTTATTTTAATACGTCGATGACAATTACATTGTCAAACAGCGGATAATAAACTTGCTGTAAATTCCACTGAAACTGATTCACATTCGTATGTAAATTATTCTTAATTGTAACTAC
>NIPQ01048413.1:0-10575 GCA_002806875.1 Lepidotrigona ventralis hoosana | reverse complement strand
GGGGGGGGATTCCATAACAATTTCATCTAGCATTAGCTTGATGAAGGAAGCAAGTTTTTTCTTTGCAAGTCGTCTATACTGTTGTAAACTAGATTTCGCACAGCGCTTTCAAATTCACACTATCAAAATGTCACATATCATAAGTCATAATCTAACGTCATATATTGTCCTCCGTTATGTTGACATGGAAATATCTCGAAATCAGGAATCAGGATTACTATTAATAGGATTACTAAAAGGATACATCTTTCGTTACATCATTTTGGATACATCTATGTTACATCGTCTTGTGTATATCTATGTTATATCGTTTTGGATTAGAAAATAATAAAACTCTAACGTCATCAACAAATCCCTCGATTAAGCGAATTTACTGGATAAGAGAAGAAAATCGTTTTCCTTATCAAAAAGCTATTGAATGTTTAAGTTACATTGCAACAGTATCGGGATCTGACATTTCATTTATGGTAGGTACGCTCGCAAAGTATTTAAATAATTCACACGAAAGTAGCAAAATGAAATGTTTAAAATATTTGAAAATGTTTGAAATATTTAAAAGACAAATGACATTTCGTTATGTTTTGGTGATGAAGCATCAAATAAATTAATTAGATATTGTGATTCTGATTGTATCGGCCAATTGAAAGAATACGTCAATTTTCAAATATGTTTTCCTGCTGCAACAAGTTTATAATAAGTTATAGACTTATGTTTTAGATTTGGCTGCGATCATTATTAAGTCTATTTATTTATTTATAGTTTAAAATAAGTGAATTAAATTAATAATGACGCAGAAATAACAAAATACTCTGAATACAGCCAAGAGGACTATAAACATGTTATATTGTGTTTTCATTATGTCTGACAAAAACAAAAAGTGAGTAATGATGTTATCTACGTATCGATACACAAACAAGTAGCAAATGTATTTACCGTGCTGCCATTATCGTGCCCTACAATTTTACGGAAACCCTACGTGTTTAACTGAAATATCGCAAACAAGAGCAAGTGTTGAAGTGTGTTTCGTAAAATTCTCTTTGGAAACAATAAATGTTATTGAGGTTTGGTCGGTTACCGAGCTATTCTGCCAGCACGTGATGTTATTAGAGTTCTATATTTTTCTGTATTATATTTATATAATACATTTTATTGTATTATAATACAATATTGTTTATAATACAATTATATTTATATAATATTTTTATAGTTTCACAATGTATTTACTAATGTTTATTAATATTATTAATACAAGTAATAAATCCTGTTTCAACAATTCTTATTTTATATTTGTATGGAAAATTATCGAGAACAATCTACCGATTACAAAGTTGACAATGTTGCTTTCGCTTAGAGATTTATTTAAGCCGAATCAATACGTATTCAAAAATGAGTAAATACGTGTAATACATATTTATAAAAATGTAAGATTAAAAATATTTGAACAATTTGTTTTTTCCATGTAAGTTAGGCCCGTCACAAAAGTGGCTGTAATTTTTGAACGAAAGTATTCCGATATTTCATCTATTTATTAATGGCCTTTCTAATGATAAGCTTACTATATGTTTAATCTACCATACATTCAGGAGAATATTGTTCTAAATATTACTTTTTTATAAATTAAATTCATTTTCGATTTTTTCTTTCAAATAACAACCATAACAGTCACATAACAATCATGGACGAATTATTCTGTGATATCATTAATATATAACCGGTTCACAACTACAAATGAGAGTTCTATTTCAAAGAAAAATCAATTCCAAAGAAATTGATGTTCTTATAGCTGATTATAAATGAAAGATGTGTTCTTATGAAACAATTTTGTTTATTTTTTTTTTAATATGATACAACACAACAAAAAATGACTAGTATTTTTACATAAATTATGTTTTTTATGTAATACACGTTTTATCACGTGTTATCAGCGTTATGTAATACACGTTTTATCACGTGTTATCAGATAACTTTTTAATTCTGTTACTAAGTTTCGTATTTTGAGTTTTCCTTGAAATATAACTCTCATCTTAATAAAAAAATACCTATCTCGTTCGAATGATATAGTGAAATGATTAAAAGTGAGATATATTGCAAAAAAACATACAATAATTTGACTATGTTATTTTGAAACATGAGCAAATAGATATTGTATAAAATTTCAAGAACTCCTGATTTTTTATTTATTAAATTATCTAAAACTCAATGGCTTCGGATCTTTTTCGAAAATGTTTTAGGCTTGGTATGCACAAGCAATGCTTCCTCATGTGTGATTATTGCAAATAGGCTCGTTTAACTCATGTTTGCGTTATAAAACTTGTTCGATTGCAGTAGGTCGTAAATTTTTGTGTAGATAATATGCGAAAGCGACAATACATGTTTACATTGGCATTATACATTCATTTATTCATGACACATAATTGAAATTATGTATTGATTTTTAAAATATATATTCGTGTTGCTAATGAACCTAATATTCAAACCAGCATTTTTTAGAACAATAGTTAAATGTTTCCACGATTTTATATCATTTATGTAGATGTTAGTCATACAATTACTTATATCGGGAAATTCCTGAATAATTAATATTCGTCTTGATATGCTATCAACATTAGCTCCCTGATTTATTAAATTTTACTTCATGGAAAATAGCTATTCGTGTTTATCTTACGAAGAAGAACATATTTGTTTTTGACGTTCAGTTCTGTGAAAACTAGTAAGTTTTCACGGAACTGAACGTCCGAAACAAATATGTTCAATGGCTTCGTATGAAAAATATATATATTTCACTTATAACGGTGAGAAGAATCATATTTGTATAGTTAACGATGAAATCTGATGCAAAATTTGATTGCCATTTAATCATAATATATAAACGTACATATTCTACTTAAGTGTTGTATGAAAAATTATAAATAATTTTTGAATAGTTACGAATAATTTTCAAGTAATCAAAAATAATTTTAGATAATTAAAAATAATTATCAATAATATTATAAACAATTACTTTTCCTTCCACAACAATATGTGAAGTTGAAATAAATACATTCCTTTACAATAGTTTACTTTTCGTAAAATAAATGAGACGAACTTTTTTTCTTATACACATAGAATACACATCGATATAATATATAATTATACATATGTGATTTCATCGGCTTTTATACTTTTCTTGTATGTTATACTGTTTCTTGTACACTGCACAAAATAAAATACATGATAATATGTCATTGTTAAATCGATCTTGGCAAATATTGATATTTTATTTGAATTTGTAAAATATTAAAGATCTATATCTTTTATTGGCATATCTTTATTGCCAGAGTATGACAGCAAAGGTTGTACGGAAATTTATGGTATAATCTACTATTCTTGTAAAAACTATTAAGTATTTATGCTCGTGAACTCTTGTTAAGATTTATAATATATTTTTTAGTAGTTTTTAGAGTCTTGTTTATATGAACCACAATTTTCCGAATATTTTAATATTTTTAAAATAGTAACAGATGAACTTCTAATTACTAGCAGATATTTTATTCTGATAATATAATATTTGAATATTAAGATATTTGAGAAAGTAGCGATTTACATAAGAGTTGTATTTTTATGTTTTGAAATTATTTTAAAATTATTTCAAAAACATTTTGAAAATAATCAAAATATGAATGTCTAGTTTCATAAAGCTGTTTTAAAAATAAGCGTTCTATTGGCTGTTAAGATTTCGTCTAGTTTAAAACAAAAAGCATTTTGAACAATGGATACATGAACCAAAATAAAATAAAAATCTTAGTTATTAAAAATGAAAAAGAACAATGGAGTTTAAAAGTTTTTGTTCATGCAATAACAGTATATATGGTGAAGATTCTTTCAAAATTTTATGTTAATCGGAATAAAACTTCGAATATTATGTCAGTAATTTAAAAAAATGAAATTTCTAAAGAGATATTTCCAAAGGAGATATTTTCTATTTTCACCTATGCATTACAATTTACATATTATTTTTTGTTTTTAATGAATTGTGTTGCGATGAATGCGATATATCAAGAAAAAAAGTCCGTGATGTAGTTTATTATAAAGGAGCAAAAGAAATTAATAATATAAAAAGAAATATATCGCTCGTCTGCTCGATTCCTGCATTTCCCCCTTTCCTCTACGCGTTGTACACGCGTTAAAATGTAATCTCCCGATAGATGGTTTCCTTTTTTAAAACAGGAGACTTACAATTAGACAATGAATCATTTTAGAAGAGAAAATATGTATATCTATCGTATCGTGTCTTTACGATACGATCATTTTTTGATGCCATTGCAAGCTGAGTTCTTCAAACATTTATAACGAATATTAAATTAATTTTACAAAATTAAATAAATTTCTGCATACTTTTCAAATACATATACTTTAAGAAAATACAAAAAAATTGATTTTTCTAACGTCTAAACCAGAATACTTCTTCGATTCTCAAAAAATAAATGATTTACTTCTATAAGTTCATTTTCTGCAGGAAAATGATATGGATAGTACTAAAGTCTAAGTTTAAAAACAATGTTTGTAATATGATCATTTGCTTTTAGTTTCCAATTTATGGGTGATTACTGTTGCTTTCGACCAGCTCAATTATATATATAAAATAATTTTAAGATACGATAATTTTAAGATTACATATGTAAAATAATTTAAAAAATGTTATAGTTATTGTTTTTTAATTATTAGGTACTACATATAGGTAGTCAAATTGATATTGTATGTCAAGAACTCATCAACGTTTCAAATCATTGTAAAGATGAAGCATCATATTTATTGAAACGTGTTATAATTAAACATCAAAGGATTCTTTATATATCTGAAAATGTCAGATATTTATTTCTGTATACATCATTGGTTCAATTTATTTCAAATATTTTAGTGATGTGTTTTTTAGGATTTATTCTCGTAAATGTGAGTTAATTTCATTTCACAATTTGAGGCTCCATATAGCTCTATCAAGATATATTGTTTACATAATTTACTATAAGATATATAATTTACATAGTTTATTACTGTATACTGTGTATTTTATAATTTTATATAATTTTAACATTTCAGTCTTTACATACTGAACAAGGGCCTACTATATTAGCAAAATGTTTTCCTTGTTATGTTGCTGTGAATTGCGAAGCGTTCGTTCTTTGTTATACTGGGGAGTATCTTACATCTAAGGTAAAACATAAAAATTAAATATTTTAATTAATTTTTAAAATGCTACATTTTAAACAAAAAAGTTATTGTTATAGCTCTAAGAAGAAATATTTTCATTTTGTTTGAAATATCAAGTTAATTTTAAATTTTTAAGATTGATTATGTTGGTTTACAGAATAACATCCTTATAATTGAGCAAATATTATCTTAATTTTCTCCAAGAAAGTTTCAGAAATATATAACAAAATTATTTTTCTAGAAAGTTCCAAAAATATGTAGTAGAATTCCAATAATTCGCTTACGTAGCTAATTATGATTTGGTATATATCATACAATGATCAAATGATCAAAAATGATTAACGGGAATGACAATTATTATTTTTCTAGAAAGTTCCAAAAATATGTAGTAGAATTCCAATAATTCGCTTACGTAGCTAATTATGATTTGGTATATATCATACAATGATCAAATGATCAAAAATGATTAACGGGAATGACAATAGAAATGGACTAAAAACTAAATTATATAATATAGACCGGTAGATTGATATTTAGTAATTTTTACAAAATTTCCTCAAAATTTTATATAAAAGTTTGCATTGTTTTTCATAAAATGATACTCCTTAATCTGAAATGGACTAAAAACTAAATTATATAATATAGACCGGTAGATTGATATTTAGTAATTTTTACAAAATTTCCTCAAAATTTTATATAAAAGTTTGCATTGTTTTTCATAAAATGATACTCCTTAATCGATTATTTAAAAAATATTATAACTGACAATATTTATAATATTTATAACAATATTTTAACTGATAATATTAATTATTATTGCAACCTAAATATGAGAAAAAAATAGAATTCAATATTCTAATCTTTCTTTATTTTAACTGATAATATTAATTATTATTGCAACCTAAATATGAGAAAAAAATAGAATTCAATATTCTAATCTTTCTTAACTAAAATTTTACTGAAATCTACTATTTGATTGATGATCGACTACTTGAAAATAACCTTTTAAATTTGAATTTTTCAGAATTTTATTATAAAAAATTTAAGTGAGATTAGAAAAATACAAAAGACAATAAATAAATAAAAGTATTTCTAAAAAATTTTAAACTATCAAAGTTTCTGCACACTGGATTAAAGAATGTTTCGTTTAGTAATATTATTTCTTTTATTTTTTGATTAATTATCTCATAGTTTTGAATATCCTGTATTTATTATCATACGTCCATTCCTTTTTTTTCAAATATACATATTGTACATATATGCATTTTTTCAGACTTTGTTGTATCTTTCTATTACTACTTTCTTTCTATTACTAATTTCTTTTAGAGTGAAAATATTAATCGAGCCGCATACACTATGTTTTGGTACAATTTAAATAAACAGAACAGTCGAACTGTATTATTAATTTTGATGCAGACTCGAAGTCCACTCACACTTACTGCTGGAAAATTTGTGACACTCTGCGTGGAAACGTTTGCTAATGTAAGAATAACTATTAATAGTGTCCACAATAAATTCACAGTAAAATCATATTCTTTCACAAGAGAATAGAATTGTTATTTTAGAAAATAATATAATATAAAATTTTTATAATTCTTTTGAAAAATTTTGTATTCTAATTCCTCAATAATTTTACACTATGTAATTAACAATTTTATCTTTGCTAAGGCTAATTATACTTTCTGTAAACTAATTGTACAGTGTGTCCATTTGAAAATTTCCAGTCCAAGTATCTTGAAAACAAAGTTTTTTCGAGAAAAATGTTTAATAAAAAAGTTTCAAAGGGGAAACATAACTGTCATATTTTTCATTTCTTACAATTAGACATGTCCAAGGTTACTTGGAGATCAATTTTCTTTTTGCAAGTGGAAAAATACATTTTTCTTTACAAATTCTTGTCTTAAGGGAGAAACTTTTGTATGGAACATTTATAGGACTTCTTCTTAAAAAAATATTTGATAAAATACAGGATAGAAAGTTAAATTATGCGAACGAAACTTGTTTAATTTTTCTTGTTTGATTTTTAAGTTGAAACAAAAGTCAACTGGAATTTTTTTAATGAACATACTGTATATATTTTGATTTAGTTTGTTAAAAATATATTTAACTTTTCAGATGTTAAAAGTGTCGGCTTCATACATTTCGATATTACTTGCGATGTACTAAAGAATAATAATTAAGATGCATTGATGAATTATATCATAATTTTTATGATTGTATAGAATAATAGTGTACAAATAAAAATATAATTTCAAGGACAATTTTAGTTAATATTCAGATTTCATTCTGTAAATTCCAAGGTACATGTATTTGATATGTAACTCATGACGAATTCATTGACTTACATATATTATTTCAAGGTTATTCAAGGTTTACGTTAGGTTTTTCGAAAAACGGGTTTTTTAGTGCCTTTCAAAAACTACTTGCGTTGGACACAAAAAAAAAAAAAGGAATTATTACCAAGAAATTATTATCTTATCGTCTATATTCTAAATGATGATCTTCAATGCGTCAATTTCTATCTCTAAAGGATAGTTTCCTCCAATTTCAGGGATAATCCGTTGGCAGGTATCCATTATACGGTTTTTTCGTATCATCGGAGATGGTGTGTTCCTCCTGATACACCAGACATTTACATAACTTTACAGGAAGAAGTGTAGATGTCGAATCCAATGACTTCCCACACTTGTTTCGCCTTCCTACCCAATGATAAGGAAATATATTATTCAATGTTGTTCATGCTCGGCAGCTGTTCTTAATGGGACCATACGTGTTGAAATTACATGTGCATTCTGGGTGCATCATTCAGAAGAATATGGAGTTGAGTATAATATCGTTCTAGCGGGCTCCTGTTAATATGTCATTGAAAAAATAAGATCCAATTACATATCCACTTAGAATGCCGCATCAAAAGTTTAAAGATTACTGATTTTGATGATTAACTGACGAGCGGTGGCAGTGCGGACTGTGATCAGACCAGGCATTATGTCTATTCATTTGCCCACTCTTTGAGAATGTCGTTTCATCAGGAAACAATACATGAGAAAAGAAAAAAGGCTCACGTAGCCATTCATGCTGAGAATGCACTGACGTAATTTGATAGCAAACTCAGCATCGGTTAATGTTTGCTGCAAAATTATATGGAAAGGATGGAAACTCAGTACTGGATGTCCTCCTCTCGATGCACTAGATTGCGATATAGTCTAACAATTTTCTATTTGTCAATTATTAATATGGAGATTCGTAGCAACGAATTCGAACATTATAGTCTCTAAAACTTAGTACTGTCTATTCTATCGTCATTCAAAATGTCCTTGTCGAGTTTTCGACGAAGTTTACACTTTCGAAAAGTCTTATGGTTTGGATACCGGAGTAGGAAATCTGTCGCGGTGGAGATGTGCAGCAGACTTCTTTTTTTTAATTTTCTCGATAATCTCCCTAAATGATATTAATAATTTCGTTGGATGTGTAATAAACTAAAATTGAATTGATACAGAAGCGAACAATACGTACTACTAACTGCAATAATCCTGATTCTTTGGAGAGGAGATTGCAACAGAAACTCGGAATATTCATACAGTAACAAATACTATCTTCTGTTTATAAATAGAAGAATAATAGAACGATAATTCATATTATTAGTACGACCTTGAATTATGTTTAAAAATGAATCAGCAAAACACTGCGAAGAATAAAATCTTGGTTCATTGCAAGTAACTTTTGAAAGATGAAACGACTCCTGATATACCAATGTGATAAGTCAATGAATTCTTCATGAAGCGGACTATATGTTTAGTTAAAACAAAGATTACCTTGAGACCTCCGAAGTACGTTTTACTACATGGGATCTACGATCAAATCATAAAAAAATGCTCCCCTCGGAACAAAGTAATTTTTATTTGAAATATTCTTTTTTACAACGAATAATTTAGAACATAATTGGAATGAGATATCACTATTTCAAATGAGATACTCCGTACCTAATGTATTTTCTTAGTTTTTAAATTTAAGAAAAAGAATAAAAAATGATAAGTCAATATGACTGACACAAACTTCCTCGACGATATTTTTATCGACGCTCTATTTCACTGACAATGAGACAGTCCCTAGTTACTGACGTTCTATTCTCACCGACATACGTATATACTTGCATAAACATACTTTTCTTGTTCACAAATTTTTACATATTATTACATATTTCGACACATCACTTGCTATGCAGCGTCAACATATGTGTTAGATGGTAAACTACTTATCAATTTAATTCATTATTTATTGATTGATAGTTTTACGAAATCAACAAGACTTTCTTCTTCATGTAGGAAATTATAGCTGTGACGTCGGACGACCGACGTTTGTTTAGTCCTCAGAGATATTGACGATTATATTGATTCAGCGTGTCTTTGTTTCTAAAACAATCGGCTCCAATTGATTCTTCGAACGGTACAGATCAAACGGCGAACGAAAATGAATCTCTATACTATATTCAATAAACACCATCTCCGACCCATCTTCTGTTCCCAAGCGATAATAGACACTCCGGACACGAAATCATAACACATTGATAACTAATGTTATAAAAGGGGATAGAAGTTAAGAGAAACTTACAATTAGTTCATCATTGAAATTCATTAAGAGACTTACAAGAGACTTACTTAGTTAATCGTCGACATTCAGAGAGAGTTCAGTTAATCTTCAAGTCGCGACAATTAATTTTCGCTGTTCTACAGTTCTAAGTTTTAATTTCAGTCTCAGTTTTAGTTTCAGTTTCAGTCATAGTCTTGATCTTAATTCCGTCTAATTAAAATTCATAGTATTAAGTTCTTGTACAAAATCAGTTAAGAATACATATATATATCTTATAATTGGAGTCTTTTTAACCATCCACCTTATTCCTGGTGATCAAGCTTCTCATTCGGCTTTCCGTTTAGACTCGAAATAATATTAAAACGCTTCAACAAGAGGTACATCGTGGTTAGAACCGGATTTACGTGCTGAAAGATTGCACGTCACTTAATCCTTGGTGATAATCTTGGCCAGTTCTCTTTTCCTGCAGCTGGGACGCGACAAAGGTCAAAAAAGAAAACGCATTATATTTTATTTTGTATGTTATTAGTAATGAGTATTATTAATCACGTCACTTAATCCTTGGTGATAATCTTGGCCAGTTCTCTTTTCCTGCAGCTGGGACGCGACAAAGGTCAAAAAAGAAAACGCATTATATTTTATTTTGTATGTTATTAGTAATGAGTATTATTAAATCAATTACTGATATAAGTCTATTTCTTTGATTTATAAAGAAATATTATATGCTTTTACAAAGTTTAAATCAGTACGTTAAATTTGACGATTATAAAATACACGGTTTATTATGTTACCCTTTATACG
>NIPQ01048398.1:0-10235 GCA_002806875.1 Lepidotrigona ventralis hoosana | reverse complement strand
GCGTTAGTTTCATACAGTCCTATTTTTAGCACTCTTGATTGAATTATTCCAAGTTGTGAAATATGTACATGTTCGATATTAGCAAGTTTTCAGTAGTTTGGAAAAAATTATTTATTGAATACATAATCCTAAAAAAAGGATGGGTTCTAGGAAACGGTGATCAAATATTAGTTTCGTAGATTCCTCGCGCTTCTAACACAAGACTGAATTGTCTCGAGCTCTAACGCCTTTAAGATATATACATGTTCGTATTTTTCTAAAAAAAGGATGGGTTCTAGGAAACGGTGATCAAATATTAGTTTCGTAGATTCCTCGCGCTTCTAACACAAGACTGAATTGTCTCGAGCTCTAACGCCTTTAAGATATATACATGTTCGTATTTTAATATTCATTAGCAGCGACATTTGAAACGTAAAATCTTTTGAAATATATTCTTAAGATCCTCCTTGGTTCTGAATTAATGGCTTATTAACTCTTTGAGGTGAGTTAAAAAATGTCCCACCTTTTGCTTAGCTTTTTAATATTTTTCCATTTTTTTTTATATTAAAAAAAAAAATTCTCCAACCTGGGTTTTCATTTTCTTTAAAATCGTGTGCCTCGAAGAGTTAAAAGAAAAAGTTCGCAGGGAAAGGAAGGAATGTCGATTTAAAACTGAGAGGATGCATAATCATCGTGGATAATGCAGAGAGACACAACCATGACCGAAGGGTGACAAGACGCGTTTCAGCGTCGCTGAAAGTTGTCCGCGTGATCCACGAAAGAGGAAGAGGCCCGGTTTAATTTCCCATCGGGCCGCATTAATTTCCATTCGATTGTTTTGCCATTCAAGGATACAGCGTCGGCCGAACACCGTTCGCGGGCGATCTTGCGCGCGAACACGCAACTATCGCTATTTGTCCGTCGCGGCTATAAATAGACGCTGTTGATTTATGAATAAATGAAAGTACCGCCCTGTTCTGTGCTCGCGGTTCCCCGCCACTGAGGCGCGCGTCGCGTCTGCGCATGCGCCCGCGGTTCCCCGCCACTGAGACGCGCGTCGCGTCTGCGCATGCGTCCGCGTGATCCTCGCGCCACTGCGCATGCGCCCGTGCATTTAAGAGTCGGCGCTCCCCCACCACAGTCGCGCCAGCCTCTGCACACGTCCCTCGCGAACAGGGCCGCCACGCAATGATTCTCCGGTTTAGAAATATATTTTTAGACCCGGGTACCGTTCGTTGGATACAATTTGGACACCTTTCTTGGACGATAAATTCTTCGTGCGAGGCACGACGATTGCGAAAGTCTCATGCGTCTCTCCGTGTATTTTGAAAAGCCGTTCAATTCCCCCGGTTCAGTCTCGACTCTGAGAACCAGAGTAACAGTTCAGAGTGAAATTAATTGATTTACAGTCTGTTTTTAGTGAGTTATGAACTGAGTTTTATCAACTATAAGGATATGAAATGGAATTTAAGATACGAAATAAAAAAAAAAAGCAAAATATTTTAAATAGCGATCTAGGCGGATTATTCTTAACTAGTATCATTGATACTACCGTTGGTGATTACAACAATTTTAGGACTTTTAATTTAGCTGGATTTTATTATTAATTTCAATTCAACAGAGGATATAAAATGCAAAGTGAAACTCAATAAACTCAATGTCTATTTGAGAATCGGTTGTAGTTAAACTAGAAGGTAAACATTAAACTTTCCAAAGGGTGCAGACGGGGAAATCCTACGTTTATGTATTTGTGCTTGTGTTAAGACTGGAAGCAAGGAATGCCCTTGGTTTGTTGGCCTGCTGCTAGTTACAACATTTCTTGCTTCTCATTCCACACATTAGAATGTATAATCACGGTTGAGTTAGTAAATAAGCACTGTTATGTTTATGCGGGGAACGCAGTTGTACGCATGATACGAGGCCAAATATAAATAGTATTTATTAAATGTACGTCCGATCTAAATATCTATCGACGTCATCTCGGAATGAAACTCATTCTCGATCGATCGTTTTGAATGGAACACGTGCGCGCGGGGCGGGCACGAAACGCGTCGTCGATATTTCGCAAGCTTCGATAAGCGAACGCTGCGAAATCCGACTTCTCCAGCTCGCCTCGCGAACATGTTTAAAGAAGAAACAAACTCGACTTCGCAACGACTGGGAATAGGAATGTCCGTGAATCACGATCCTTTTCGCATGGATCGTAATTCGCTAGAAGCTAGAAGCTAGAAGAAACAAGTACCGACCGTGCTGTTTATTGACATATGAAATATTAACAGCCAGCCGAAACGATTTCAGCCAACTCCAATATTCCATCTATGTTGTTTCATAACAAGTTAATGCGCCGTAAGAAGCTGATGAAACGTAACCACGGATCTTTGGTTTTCCGCATAAACCTTTAACCGGCGAGCACGTACGTCATTCCTTCGAATGATTTTAAAAATACGATTGAAATACCTCGCACTTCGAAACGGAATATATGCTTCGCATATAATGATATCACGAGGAATATACGTTAAAAGAAGTAGGTAAATAATTGCAAGAATAATATTATTATAAAAGGAATCCATTGTTTTAATCGAGTCTCAAGATTCAGCAATTTAAAATCTTAAATTTATCTTCAGTATTAAATGATACTGGTTAAGAGATTTAAAAAAAAAGAAACAGAAAGAAGCAAGTTTCTGGGTCAAGCCATGAATTCACCGTAAACAGATATTGAATTTCTTCGACGAAGCACTTAAATTTCGTCCCAATTTCTTCAATTTTTTTTTTTTTTTGCGCAATTTCGATTGGTGTACTACACGAAACAATTAAATCGAACGTTTGGCTCGCCGACACTAATGTTTGCTCTCTCTGAAAGCAAACAGCAACAATTCTCTCTTATAATCACTGTCAGCGCAGAGCTGGCTCAGCAAAAATAAATCGCGATAGTTTCATTCTCAAATGAATTACACACATGTAAGTACGCTCATCCTTTGTTCAACCATAACGATTACATAAGACCGCGCGGCTATCGCGTTACATTTCCTCCTATTCCATCTTGATCACCTGACTTCTTTTAATTATTCGCCGACTAACCGTTTAATTGGCGGAAGACATCGGCAAATAGTGTCGCACGAAAGTTAATAAAACTCGAACGAACGCGGCGAGCAAACTTCCCCATTTAACGAGCATCGTTATCGACGAAGTTGATCTTCGTGGACCGAGGCCATCAACGATCACCGTGGAATCCAGGATAACGCGCATTAACGGCATAATTTAGGAAGTTACGCCGATAAAACGAACGAACGGGGAGAGAGAGAACGATAATCTGAAGCATGCAGAAGCGTTAATTGGCGTTAAGACAACGTCTCGCGACTTCAAGTTCAATTATCTAATGGCTGCCGCGTGCGTAGCTTCTCCCTGGCTGGCTGCTTTCTAATTCCTTGGAAAGAATTCACTCGTTCGATATATATATATGTTCGTTCTTTTTCTTCTCCCTGCTATTCGTTCCTTTTTGGTCGTGGCTCAGGGCTCTCCGTCGGGTCGTTAACACCGCGTTTTCACCGACAAAGCGTCGGGGAACCAGGTGAAAGAAAATGGCACTTCTCGTCGTGGCCGGCTAACCCATTAAGGACCAACGTCGGGTTAATGCAAGAATTCATTTGCAGTTCGTTTCAGTCGATTTGTGTTATCGAACTTTTTTTTTCCTTTTTTTTTTTTAGTTTTCAATTAAACTGGGACTGTGAAAGAAGATTCCAACAATTCGTTTTTTTTTTTTTTTATAATGTTTTGTCAGTTTTATAATGGTTTTCGCCTATAATGATTTTGCAGTTTTGTAAAATTCAAAGAAATTGGATTATTTGTGATATTATGATAAATTATTTCTTGGTGAGTTAATTCTTTTCTCTCTCTCTCTGGAGAATATTGAGATAGTTTTATTTAGAGGAACTTAGTTTTTATTTTGCGTTTTATTTCAATTTCAAAGTGAAGTTTATGCTCAGCGTTGTTAAATAGTTAATAAATTGTACGTTTCTATTATGACGTGGTTTCTAATCTTCACCGCTTTGAGCAAACAAGTAATAACTTTTGCTCCTGGCAACGAGCAGTAACTTTTGATGTGACGACAATAGAACTGCAAGTTGCAGCCTGCAACTACAGTAAAACTCTGTTCATATGAACTCGTCAGGGGACAACAACAGGGGACTTGTCAATTTACACAATTGAATTTAAGACTATCCTCCCATTATCATCCACGATTTTTCGTCCATATAATAGGAGCTCACATTCGGATGGATTCAATCAATTCAATGGCAAGAATTTATTGATCAAAATTGAAATTTTATTCAAATATTTGAATGTTTATTGGAATTTTCATATTACGTATTATGTATGAAAAAAAATTTTTTTTTTTTAATTAAATTTGTGTGCAATAAAATTTCATTTATATAAACTTGTTCAGAGACAAATAGTGATAATATTTAATTGGAGTTTGTATAATAGGAATCCACTGATGTTTCTCTACCAGTCAGGTTCAAATAAGAAATTAACAAGAATTGATTTAGTTGAATATTGATTAAAATTAATAGAGTTCATATAAACGGAATTGGCATTGGCAACGAGAAAGAAACATTGGATAATTTAAACTGTTATAGCTTTGTAAAGAAAAATTATATAATCACTTGGTCTTATTTTAAATTCTTGAATTCGTCGAGATGATTTTATATCATATAACGGGTGAAAAGGTAAAAATACATTTTTCGTACGTGTAAAATCACAAAAATTCAAGCGATGAATTTTTTTTTTCCGTGACTAGATCCATCATTTCGAAGAATGAAGTTTTCACTTTGCAACGAGTGCTTGAAACTTGCTATACAATTTTTTTCCCAGCATTTCATTGAACTTTAAATATCAAAATTAAATGACAAAAATTTAACAAAATCCTAACATTTCGTCATAGTCCCAAAATTGGATAAAATAATGAAAAAAAAGGAAAAATCGCGTAACACATTTCAAGAGATCGTCGTAAAGAAAAGATTTGAATCTTAGAGATCTTTACGATATAAAATCGTCTTTGCACACTTTCTTCTTACGATGTTGCAACAGTTTGAATCGTCGACGATTTTTTTCATCGTGTTGTTAATTTTATACTTGTCCGCTGTGCAAACACAAACCATTGTGTTTCAAGAATCACGAGAATCATCGACGAAAAACAATCATTCTTGCTTGTTGCTCTCAAGCAACCACGCAGCGCTTAACACGGAGAGGCGAACAGCATAGAAAAAGGGAGACGAGAGGAACGATGAGAGATGGCGAGGGTTAACAAGCCGGTGGATTATCGATTGATATTCAAGATAAAGAGGCTCTGCCAGTGTGTTTCGCCGGTCGAGAGCGGGGCAAACGAATTTATCTGCGACACGAAGCGTGTCGTTTGGCAAGATCTTGGTGCACGTAAACGCTCTCTCCCTCGAGGAACACTAATAGCCACCATTAACAGGCCAGGACGTGATCCGTTCACACGCTCGCGAATTCCAGGAAGTGATCTTTCCGTTCTGCGACTCGCGGTAGCTTCGCCGTGTTGTGTACGTATCACGGAGAAAAGGAGAAGGCATTTCTGATGCGACGTTACCGTTGTCGTTTGTCACCTTCCCGCCGCGTGTAGTAGACATGGCATCCTCCATGATAGTTGATAGTCCCGAGCCATTTACGAGTATTTTCAATGGTACTTTTAAACGTACCGTTTGACTCTAACCGGAATAATTTCGAACGTTTTCGTGAGTATCTTTTGGAAACGGGCAGAGATACCAGCAAGCAGATAATTTGAATACCGGTCAGTTCTTTCCAGGCGGGATTTTTTTATAAGACACGTTTGACTGGTGGCGAACAAGCGTATTTCTGTGTTCTTCTACGCACGATCCTCGAATGTTGCATTCGCGTTTCCGCGAGCGAGCGACGTATCGCGTATAGAAAATTACAAGAAATTCTATTTTTAGACAGCTCAAAGCAGAAACCGCTATCAGCCCGATCGCCGTGTATGTGCGTGTCTGACAAACTGAAAAGAAGCAAATCTCGCTTCAAACGAATCATACATATACAATACAATCGCTATCACTTTCATGCCCGATCGGTGGCTTCTCTACGGGGGAGAGATGAAAGGATCACTTTGTGCGACTCCGATTTGCAAGATTCGTTCCACCATTCCAAGTGTACTCGTTGTAGTTATTTTTACTTCCGAGTAATATTCAAAAGCTTAGAGACGAAGCTTGGACGTCGTTGTGTTAGATTCATAGATACATGTTAAATTTGATCCGATCGTGTCTATGATTTTTTCCGATCTGCTAAAATCGATGCCAACTCATCTAGCTTGGATCTTGGAATAATTTATACCGCGAATTAAAAAAAAAAACAAAAAAGAGAGAAAGTGAAATATTTCGCAGGTTTTTTATTGACTCGTGAAATTAGCACTTCGTAAAAGCTATCTCCTGAAACGATCTGCCTATTTATAACTCTTGCCTCACGATAGCGCTTTCGTTTGTGCGGTCGAACCTCGGTTACTCGAACCGCGACGGAAAAAAACTAACATCTTTCGAATTTTAGTAAGTTTCGTATCATCGAGCAGCGATTTACCGTAATAACCTCTTCGAGCGATCTTTGGAATTTCACTTCTTAATGCTGAGAAGTAAGAATTTGATGATGTATGTTAACACGTTCCATGCCAAGCCATTTTTGCCTTTTGTTGTCGTTCAGGCCATTTGCTATTTTGACTAAAGGTTGATATATCATCACACAATTTTTCATTACATCATCAATCGATAAGTAGTTCTCTTGTTTAGAGTAGCTATCACATCGTGTACTTGCCTTTTGTTGTCGTTCAGGCCATTTGCTATTTTGACTAAAGGTTGATATATCATCACACAATTTTTCATTACATCATCAATCGATAAGTAGTTCTCTTGTTTAGAGTAGCTATCACATCGTGTACCACTTGTGGTACACGTGGCGCTGCGATCAGTTCAATTGCAAAAAATAAATAAATTAAATAAATATGACTGCGTGTACCACCGGTGGTACACATGGCACGGAACACGTGTTAATTGATAAATCGATCCGCGTGACCTGCCCTGCCAGGGCTTGTTTGATTTCACGGACTTTCGCAAAGTGAGTTGTCTCTAACTCTTTCGGGCCGATCGTTTCACGATTTTTTCTGTATTATTGATACATCGGTGGTTAACGCTCCTAGACAGATCAAACATCGAAATTAATATTCCAACGTGTTCTTAACTTCCTTTCGCGTCTTCCACGTCAGGTGTGACTTCCGTCTTACGCAAACAGGAAGAGGAATCGGCAGACAACAAGCCTGCTATCAGGCTTTGTTATTTTTAGACGAGCAGCGATCGTATCGCGATTTAAGCCGGAGCGAGGATCGATTCGCGCGATTAAACTGGCTCGCGAGAGGAGGCCGGCTACCGATCGATTGCTCGATTGTTATTCAACGTGCACGATCGCCACACGGTGGAACGAGTAAGAAAAATACTAACTGGACGTGACGATTGCTTTCCATCGGCTTCAACTTCTGTTTTGTAAAAATTTGCGTTGTCTTTCACTCGTACAAAGGAAGTGCAGAATATTTCTAAAAAAAACTGCTAGCGTTATTTATTAATTTGTGACACAGTGATTAATAGGGACGAATGATTTGTTAAACAATGACATTTATGGGAGTTTATCAGATTTTATTATTTTTATTTAAAAAATATAGCTTCGAAGGATTATCTTCATTTAATTAATGATATATATTTTTTATTTTACAATTTACTTGTAGGAAACTGCCCAATTTCATATTTATGGTATCAAATGCAGTGATTGCGAAACATTTGCTCCAGAAACAACTCATATAGTAAATTGTAAAATAAAAGACATGTTATGCAGATGGTTTTCCAAATGATTTGGGATACGCAGAGTTTAGTAAAAGGTAAAAGGTAATAATTAAAATTTAATAAACTTTCAATTATTTTTCTCATTGTATGATAAAATTATACACGAGGAAACTTACTAGTTATATGTAGGAGGAATCTATAAATTTTTCTATTTTGAAAATTTATCTTTTTCGTTACTGTGCCATTTTTTAGAGGATCACTGGCCTAAGCGTAAGGGCGAGTCTAGAGACATAATTTTGTGGAACGAATATAGTGGATGTACAATTATGAAACAGTAGGGTTTTGAAAAAGTGCTTTCGGTTTGTGGTGACGATTGTTCAAATAGAAAAGAAAGTAATAACATTGGACAATTGGTAAATTATAATGTCCTGAATATTGAATCCTAACAGTATCTATAAAACATGTGTACATGTATTAAATACCGATCATAGCACCTACATATATTGCCATTTATAAATTTGTTCGAAACTCTGTCAATACAGTCACTATATTCGCATTTCGCTCCTTCAAAATGTTGTTCAATTGTGTCACGTGATTCAGAAGAATAATTTTCACGAGCGTTCAATTACTTTTAATTCTTGTATCACATACATGCAGTGCCATATCAGATGTGTCAGATTTGTTTGAAACTCAGTCACTCATAGCATTCTTTTCTTGCTTCGATTCTATTGAAATGTCGAAACGTTTCCTGTAGCGCGCGATATAAACAAACAAATTAAATTAGACTTCGATAGATACATAAAGGAAAGATTCCTAACGCGTGCTGAAATACTTTCACAAGCCGGCAAGTGTATCTAAATAACGTGGTGGTGTCAGGTCGTTTAGAGAACAAGTACACGCGATGAAAAAGGAGCGTACGGTGGAAAAGAAAAAAAAGAAAAAAAAGAAAAGAGCGTGGGCAGGAATTCCTCGGTCGCGTTTCCAAAGGATCGCGAACGCTTGTTGCACAACTGAACGCACACGATCGGCCAATAGAGAAAAGCCTCTCTGCGGTTGCAGTCCGCGGAGAGTACTCGAGCTCTTTCGAGCTCCCTCAAGGTGGTCTCGTCTAAATATAGCCGAGTGGAGCCCAGAATAACAGCACGTCGCGAGCCAGCAATGACCAAAGCTCAGCTCGTTCACGAACGCCAGCCAACAGAGCCAACCAGCCAGGATAACCGACCAGGTTGGTCAGTTTTGTCTACCGGCCCTTCCTATCCTCCAAAAAACAAAGAGAGAGAGAGAGAGAGAGAGAGAGAAGGGGGGACCATCACGATATCAAGGAGTTACGACTTCATTTTTTACAAATTTTATTTTTTGATACTTTTTAATTAATATACTTCGGAAAGAACATTCTAAAAATCGTTGGTCGTTTCCGTGCATTTCAACACTTAGCTAAAGCAATGAAACATCTAAATGGTAATTTGTTTTATCTACGTAATGTACAAATATGTCTCGCTTACATTCATTTTATACATTTCTGCATCCTTCCAATTGCTCGGGAAACAAGTGCATAAAAATCCGCGATCTATAATGATAAAGATCTTATTTCAAATTATTCTTTAATAAGAGAAAAGATTGCTACGAATTTCAAACACTAATGTGACCTAACGCTTTAAAACAATATGTAGATACTCTTATATGATTCTTTCACATTAGCGCATATAAAGATCTTATTTCAAATTATTCTTTAATAAGAGAAAAGATTGCTACGAATTTCAAACACTAATGTGACCTAACGCTTTAAAACAATATGTAGATACTCTTATATGATTCTTTCACATTAGCGCATCCTCTCTGTTTATTCTAGTCCCATTGCCTCTAAGGAGAATAGGGGTCTGATTCTCTGTTCTAAGTCAGACCAGTTTCGTCTACTGGATCGTCAATCACCGACTAGGTTTTATGCAAACTCAAGAGGATCCTCTCTGTTTATTCTAGTCCCATTGCCTCTAAGGAGAATAGGGGTCTGATTCTCTGTTCTAAGTCAGACCAGTTTCGTCTACTGGATCGTCAATCACCGACTAGGTTTTATGCAAACTCAAGAGGACACTTTTTTAGGTTATTTCCATTGAGATTATTACGTATTGACTCGTTGGTATTATTTTTCAATTTTTTTGAATATTATTAATTACATCTCCTCGAATCGACATCCTTCAACTACTTTCCGACAATAATGTATGTTTCAATAATTGTAAATGTCAACGAACTGTGATTAGCTTGTCGTCAATGCGCGATCAAATTTATCAGAATTGAATCGACATTCTTCTCTAACTTCTGAATTATACTATACATTTCTAGCGATATGAATATTAATGAATATCACGAACATAATGATCTAAATAAATTTAGATAGAAGCATTCATC
>NIPQ01048374.1:0-10232 GCA_002806875.1 Lepidotrigona ventralis hoosana | reverse complement strand
GTAAACGTGCAGGTCGTTCTGTTATGGTGTGGGTGTATTTTGGGGAGATTTATAAAATTCGTAGAAAATAAATAGCAAATAAATTGTAAAATATACGGGGAACATGAAAGAAAAAGAAGAAACAAGATTATTATTGTATTATTACATTATGTCGTATATTGGTGTATGTAGTACTACGTATTACTATGTAGTTACATGTTATTGGTAAACTATGAAAAAAAATAAAATACACAGTTCACAGAAAGAGAAGATGTATCCATATATTTCACGCGGTACACGTAGACCGATCAATCGATACGACACGATGCGCGTGATTATTATTCTCCGAATAGAGAATTTATGAAGAAATCCTTCCCGCTCACGGTCGGGCGATCGATTTAACCCGGAGAAACTTCATCCGGCAACCTCTGCCGGCAGAATTCTGCCTCTCGCAGCTTCCCTTTTTCGACCGACGAAGAAAGGCAAGAAAAAGAAGAAGAAACAACAGAATAGAAGAAGAAAACGAAGTAAACATCAGATCGACTCTCCGCTCTCGGAGGATGCAATTAAGCTGCAGGATTTTTGGAATATCAGTCGAAGGGTCGAGAAGGCGAACAGGAAACTTCAAAGATAGCTTCTTTCTTTTCTTCTTCCATGCCTTTCTTTCCTTCTCCTCCTTCTCCTCTCCCCCTCCCCCATCCTTTCCCATTTCGTCTATCCATTTGTAGGCTCAGTTCTCCTCCCGCTGAGTCTACGGTGCGACCTCAAGTCGTAAACCACCAACCCTGAGGGATCCTTCCCTCTCATAATCGAGAAGCATTGTGCTCGACCTGAAGTTCTACGAACGACACACGCGGGCACCGACCACCGAGATGAGAGAGAAAGACGAGGGTTCCGAATTTCGGCGAGAGAGAAGGAGGAAACGAGGAGAGAAAGGTTAAGAGAAAACCCTTGGCCCTTCATCTCTCGTCCGTCCGCCAGAATACTCTCCGCTCGCCTCTATTCTTGCTGCTCATCTTTGTTCCGATCGGTCATCCCGGGACGTTCATGGAAATTCGAAACAAAGTCAGGACAGACAACTTTTAGCCACCGCCAGGAAGTGTGTCTGTCGTTCGCTTACGTTGGCAATCGATAACTTCCAATATCTCTGATCTACACTGCACTGACAAAACACTAACAACAATTCCGAGTTTATACTCCCGTGCCTGTCCACCAGAGATATAATGTACGAAATGGATTGAATGAAGTGAATGGATAAACTACAGCTCTGTCAAGTGATACGAAGTGAACGGAGGAGATCAGATGCTTAAACTGGAGTATCAATTACGATTAAAGAATGCTTTCAGAATGTACGTACACTACCATACTTGAGTATTAGAATGCAAGGAGCGAAATGATTACCTGAGAAATGATTAGAAACTTATGCAAGTATAGGTATAATAAAAGAAATCTATGCATGAAATGCAAAAAAAAATCAAATCTACGTGTTATGTTACACGCTAATTACACGTGAATCGAATCGGCTCGATGAAACATGTATATCAGTATCGTCGAATGAATTAAAACACAAAATCTGTCAACTCCACGAATCAACAAGCAATCGTCGAAACAATCTTCAAAAGATAAAAATGGTTGGAATATAACGATATTCACGTAACTGCGCAGAGAGTAAAAAACGAATTGTTAGAATACAACAGCAATAATCACACGCGAACACGAACAAGTCGGGACCTTGATTTTCTCGGATTTTCTTAGAAGAAAGAAACAAGAGGCTTAGTCAGAAGAGATAACGATAATAAGATACAGCGACGAGCACAGAAACATTTATAATTTAGTAACAGCTTAATCACAATTTATATTATTAGCGTAATGTGATCTTTCGGATAAAATGAAAGTATAATAATATTTCTAATACATTTTCCCTTCAATTAACTACATAATAGAATAAATCCAAAAGTTAGAATATTCAATATTAAAGCCTGAAAATTTATTTCCGACTAGATGGAAAAAGAAATGTACTATTAAATAAAAAATCTGATCTGCACGAATATAAAACCATCCTCTGTCACTCGACGNAAAATACAATTCCGTTTAAAAAAAAAAAAAAAAAAAAGAAAAAAATAGAATCTAACATAAATAAATGAAAACGAAAAAAAAAAGGGGGAGAAAAAGAAAAATACTCCAGCGCGGAGTAACGAAGAAAATTGAAAAAAATTCATCGACAAAAACGGGAGAAAAAAGCGAGAGCAGATCGGACGTACGTATTGTATGTATATTGTTTGCCGGTAGCGGCGAAGCGGAGAAAGTCGATGCTCGTACACGGTCGCCAGACTCGCGTCCGCGAATATAAACGCATTTATAATTGTATGCGGCGCGCCGCGACTGTATGCATTAGCGCATGCCGACTAAACTCGAACTAACTCGAGCCACGGTGACAAGTGCCCTCGTGGACGATGCAACTGCAACGCGGGGGACCAGTTATTATTGTCACAGGCACGCGCGCCCCGCCCTTGCTGCACCACCATCCACCCTCTTCGCTCTCTCTCTTTCTCGGCTCCGTCTGTCTGTTCTCTTTTGCAAGGTCCTCGTCGGAATACGGAATCAACGGGACACCACGTCTTCTCCCCACGCTCGAATCAACATTTTATTCGAATAACCGTTTCCTCCTTCTTCCACGAGCTGGGGCTGCTCTCGACTGTCGTCGTTCCACCAGATGCCAGCCATTTCTATGCCTCCGTCTCGGAATTTTAAGCCTCGAACCGTCGACGACGTCTGCGAACGGCGGATTTCGGTGGTAAAGAAACAGGATATATCGATGTAATTCTTCAGTATATCGAGTTAATTCTTCAGATCACGATGTTGTTGATTCTCGTGCGTGTTATCGATATGTGGAGCACTGATAATTGAAAATTTTGATCTAGTATCGGGAGCATCGCGAGCGATCTTTCACCGATTAAGCGAGCAAATTCTCGATTCTAATGTCGCATGTAAATGAGAATTTTCTTTCACGGTGTCAAGGAAATTGAAACTTGAAAAAGTTTCAAATAATGACGCTACTATTATTTTAAATTAGAAATTAGACCGCAACAAACCCGACAATTCACGTAAATCTATTAATATCGTCGATTCATTCTTCTTTCTGTAATTTTCTTCTATCATTTTGTACGAACATTGGAACACCGCTTTTTTCCTCGTTCGAGAGAAAAATAGTAGTTATCATAAAAATTTCGTTTTTTACGAAAAGAATCCGCAACTGAAAACTGTTCATTATTTATGTCTCCATAATGTTCATAAATCACCGAACAATGAAAATTCAGGTGTAAAACGCGATTAAAAATGAATGAAACGAGAGAGAGAGTGAGAGAGAAGCGTATCGGCAACTACTATTAAAATTTCTAGCGATTTATATTTGATACCGGAGGAATGTCCTTGAAAAGCAGAACACCGCCGCCGTGAAAGGAACGAAGCTGTGGAAACGCAGCGCGAAACGGTAACGGTGAAATTACGATCCTCCGTGAGACAGTAACCCGGCGAACAATCGAAAATTACCGCGTGTTATAGATTGTTCCATCCAACGGACGGTTTTCATGGAAATACGCGAGAGAAAACAATGAGGCGACGCGCGGCGACAACGCCTGTGTCTCGTATTATTCCGGCAGTCTGCTCGAGCGAAATGAAAAGGCCGAAGCGCGGAGTAGCGAGATTGAAAATCGAAGAAAAATTGTCGTCTCGTCTTTCGACGATCGTGCCGCAGAAATTTCACATGTCGCTTTCTGACGCTTGCGAGAATCCGAATATACAACAACGGATAGAAAATTGAAATATTTTTTTTCTAACGACTAAAGGATTACCTTAGAATTTACAAAGAGATAATCGCTTGGTCAATGATCGCCTGTCTTGATTTTTTTTTAGAAGGATGCAGGTATTGTATCCACTTCGATATTCTGTTTGAATATCAAGGTATTGAAAAATTGTACGAGTCTCTCAATTTAAAAGTAAAATTGCAAACACAAAAGGAAGTTTCGTAGACGGAAGTGCATTAGCTTCGTTGTGTTAAGAATGTGATGTTGATGTGACAGTATAAAGCCAGGGGAATGAAATATGAACATCATTCGTGTAATCAAACNAAGTAAAATTGCAAACACAAAAGGAAGTTTCGTAGACGGAAGTGCATTAGCTTCGTTGTGTTAAGAATGTGATGTTGATGTGACAGTATAAAGCCAGGGGAATGAAATATGAACATCATTCGTGTAATCTTATCATACGTGTAATCAAATCAAAGAAATTAATGTAAAAGGTCCTTTTGACAAAAGCTCGATTGCAATAGTAGTCATCCATAACGGAATCTAGAACGATAGATAGATCTCATTTGGAAAAAAAATTGTGTTCCAAACTTCTGAGCGAGAACGTAAGCACCACCTACGCTACAATTTTCTTACAAAGAGAAATTACTGCAATTTGGTACTTTCTACTATATCGATACGATTGTTCTGCGAAATTTGTGTCGGACACGATCGAGAATGTGAGTATATTGTATGTGTGTGTGTGTGTATGTGTGCGCGACTTGAAAGCGCATTAATCAACGAGGCTCGTGTTCGGAGCCGTTCGGAATCTCCGTTCGCGTTAATTACGCGAAGAATGAATCGACGAGCCAGTAACTACCGTACACGGACGACGACGGCTCCGATAGAATCGTATGTAAATAGAGCGGAAACGTTCTCTCTTTCGAGGCAGCGGGAGCGCGCCAACTCGCACGTGCAGACACACGTCGATCACCACCACCACCACCGCGTCGCGTTTTTCTAATTAAGGCAATTTTCGCGATCGATTCTACGAGTCGCGGAGAACGAAGCACCGATTGCGATGCCTCGAACGATGCTATTTTCGCAACGATTTACGACCGAT
Organism: Lepidotrigona ventralis hoosana; assembly: GCA_002806875.1. Lineage (NCBI taxonomy): Eukaryota > Metazoa > Arthropoda > Insecta > Hymenoptera > Apidae > Lepidotrigona > Lepidotrigona ventralis. The sequence continues at coordinate 5,348 of NIPQ01048374.1, read as the reverse complement.
GGAATCTCTCTCTCTCTCGGTGTTTCTCGCTCCGAACGGAGAAAAAAAGAAACGATGTAATTAGATAATAGACTTTCATCTCCTTTCTCTCTCAGCGAAACCTGGCCGAAACGTAAGACAACTCAATACCTCGCGATTTTCCTTTCAATTTTTATTACTCGTTATTCGTCATTCAATCGATTTGAATGTTAGTGTAACATCGTATCAGATGTTAGAAAAAACAAAAAAGTTGTATGTGCTACTACTTGTATATACTATACTGCATACTATGCACTTGCTCTTCAATTAAGACCTGTGTTTTTCTAACGTTAAGAAATGTTTCACGGAACAAACAGTCTGGAGAGATTCCTATTAGCACATGATTACGTATTCATGCTCCAAGCATCTTGTTTCTTAAAACGAGAATAAGATTAAAGTGTAATAATTAATACGCAGTTATGTTCAAAATATTCGAATTCGAATTCCATACGATTACAATTTGCTTTCTCCTTCGAATCGAAACTATAAGTCAAAGATTTGAAGCTTAAAATTCTTATAAGTCTGGAAAGTCTTGAGAATTGCGATTTGACAGTATCGACGAGTACTCAGTATCTTGCAAGCTTTTCGATTACTTCTTTCCAAACAGTATCGCCGGCATGAAATATTAAAGAAAGTTCAGAGAGTTCGAGTTGTAGAATACCGGAAGATGATCGAATCTCTCAAGACTTTCAGGACTATCAAGATTTCCAAGACTCGAGATGTATTAAGACTCCGTTCTTAAATGTGCGATTTAACCTTCGAATTTCATTCCTTCGCTTTCGTTGCGTTTCTCGCGCAACAGCGATAAAAATGACGCTCGTTGCTCGGAGTATAGTGTTTAAAATGCGCGGCAAATGTTCGTCCATTCGCAGCATGAAATTCGCGCTAGGCGAAATACCGAAACGACCTTCAATTAAAGTTTCAGTCGTACGCAGTGCACGGCACGTGAAAAAGATAGAAAAAGAGAGGGAAAAAACGGCGGAACAACGCAGTACAAAAACGAGGCGAGCACAGTGTCGTGTCGGAAAGAACGACTTTGTATTTCACGCACGAGAAAGCCGGCTACATCCATTTGTGCGTGTTTTACGAGCCGCGTTAAGGTGTGCGAATCTACTTCCACCGACCGGTTATCGATCACACGATACTTCCACCAGACATTGTCGAATCTTTTATTGAAAATTCGAAACGACTTCGTCAACACGTTGCCTCGCTTGGACGCGAGTATGACGCGAACAAGTATATAAAATAAACAGAGTTTACGATTCTTGATCGGAACGGTTATTCGACTCCATCAAGGGGAGAAACACATGGTTGACTCGTCTTTTATTATTAAAGACGACGCGAAACGGCTTCATTTTTGGGTCAGATATTTATTTAACGTACGCAAGATATAAACTTTGTCTATGATTTTATATATGCAGAAAGATATAAAGATATCACGCACAGCTGGACAATAATAACACATCGATCATGCCTCCTATCATTTGAATAGTAAAAGATATCGATCCAAAAGAGTCTTCGATGAGCAACTTTTTAATTAAATCAAGAGGATGTTTAATAATGAAATAATCAGTTGTTACTCGCCGGAACAGACTACTTAACTCGTTATTAGTGTCGTGATAAACAATAAATTATATTGTACATATTGACAACTCAACGACCATGTTTTTATTGCAAGGATATAACTTTTACATCTCAGTTATAATTATCGTAATTTAGCGTTAGTTAGTTTAGTATTTACCCGAAATTATTCAAACCTAACATTTAACATATTTTTTAACTAAAATACACGATATTTTTTTTTGTCTTTTCTCATTAGTGTATTAAAAACCAATCTCATGTCTTGTTGATCAAACAATAAATTTGATTGCTTTAAGCAAATTAAGATCAAATTTTAAGATATCGAAGCTTAAATGACTCGAACAATTCTACTTTGAAAACTACTAGATTCGAATAATAATAAATTCACGTTCTCGTTTGCTCTTACTAGATGGAAAGTTCCCGATATATATTTCTAACTTCAATATGCATAAATCCGAAAATGTTGACGCTTAAACGATCAAAATAATTCCACCTCATTCCTAGACTGCGGATTTTTATGCAAATTCATATTTTTGCGAAAATAATTTAAAAATTATCTAGAATTTGTTTCACAGGTCAACTATTATTACAGCAGTATTATGTTATATATTTTCACGTACATTGTACGCGTATCATTGTATGCGTCTTTAAATTTTCTAGAGACGCGCAAAAATCCGCAGTTTACTCGTTACACTCACATCTGATGGAGCATGTTTGACGCTTTTTTTTCAAACATTGTATCTATCCTCGCGGACTGTGGGAGCCCGAAGAACGCTAAAGGGAGCAGCGAATCGTAGAAATTGCAGGAAAACAAGGATGGAACGCGGTCGTCGTCGCCGGTAGACACCGTTACGCCGTTAGTCGTCCCACTTACGGCCACGGACTCGATTCGCGCTCGTCAACGCGGTATCAAGCCGCCAAGCGGTAAATTTCATTATCTCGGAACCGCGGCCATTGAAACGCGACTTTCTCTCCGACGTCTTAACAATGTGCCAAATACTCGCTCGTCTTTTACTTCTTCTTTCAGATCCGATTCTTTCTCACGTGGAAATGCAGAGAAACTGGGAGAAAGGGAAAGACGAAGACAGATGAAAGGGAGAGAAAGAGAGAGAGGGAGAGACTCGATTCCATCCACTCTCGAGACCAGACACAGGCATTCACCGTGTTCCCTCGAAGAATCCCAAGATTCACGATCCCCGAGACTCGATCGATTCTCGAGTTCATTTGAAGTGTCGCACGACGAAATCGCTTTTCACGAAGCTACGATCGCGTTTCCACGAAATTGGCCGAGCTCAATCTCGAGGATAGAACGACGACGCGCGCCGCGTCGCGTCGCATCGCATCCTCTCGGTTGCCGACGCACGTTGCACGATACGTGGAGGCCCGTGTTGATACACCGCTGGGACAAGTCGGCCCACCCATCGAGATCGAAATATCCTTTCCCTCTAGATGTATGACGTTTACATCGTCACTCTTGGCACGCGGTTCCCTCTACCGATCTTCATCTCTCTCTCTCTTTCTTTTTCTACATCAAGTTTTGTCTCTCTTCACGACTCTCTTTAGTACCCGATGAAACGGGTTCCACTCTCAACCTGTACCGTGGAACCGTATAACCCACGTTCTCGCCATTCTCCGTACGTTTTCTCTCTACTGCATGTTCCTTCGTTCTTTGTCTTTCTTTCTCTCTCTTTCTCTCTGCTCAGGAATCTTTGACGCCACCACGACTAAGGATAATTGAATGAAATACAAAAATCTCGACGAAGCCTCGGGGAAAGATGGCCGGGCGTAAAACGTTTTCGATGTTAATATTCCGTTGATATTCCAAACAAGAGTCGAGCATGCCCCGACTCGAAATAATTAGAGAGTTCCATTTCAGGGGTAACTGAAATTTCAGATTAAAGGGGCAAACGGAGGTGTTTGGAAGTTTGATGAGAACAACCGTCACTTTTGTTTCACTTGCTGTTCTACTTGCTGTTGGGATGTGATTAAACGGAGAAGGCATCTCGGATGGAAAAATACGCCTTAATGAAATTCGATTAGACTCTTCCGTTTCGTTTTGCAGGTTATTCCGATAATCGCGGAGCACGCGGAGGGAACTTGAAATTGAACGTTATATGGGAACGAACGAGCTGCACGAGTCATACGCTACGAACGCACGCGATAAGGATACCTCGTGTGTGTTTCGCCTTGAAACTGCCCGCTTCGTATATCTCGGGCACGATGCTCTTGAAAATATATAGCGCGTCGACTTTGACGGACGCTCGTCCTGTTCAGTTGTTTCTTTACTTAATAATCCGCGTAAATTCCTTCAAATACGTAATGAAATTAAATGAATTGACAGCGAAAGCGAAGCTTTTTATTATCTTCGATAAAATAGCACTTTTCGTATTTCACTGTTGAAATATTTCTTAATAAAATCGACATACCCGAAGGAACTAAAATATAATCAATAACAATTAAAAGCTAATTTTAATGAATTCTTGCTTATTGAATCCACCGATCTGTGAACGTAAATTCCTATCATATAAACGAAAATGTTTGTAATTCATCTAAACAAAAAGTTTTACTGTATAACAAAAAAAACACGATCGCGACGATATCGCAAATATCAGTATCATACAAACGGCACACAGACACGTGTATAGAAATATCTTTCCACGCGAAAGTCACGAGCATTGAATAACGCGGTTGTTCGGCCATTACGAAGATTGGAAAAAGGAGAGGAAGATTGCGCGCGAGATACAAGGAGGAATCGCGACGGAATTTCGTGGAAGAAACAACTTGTATAGCTGGTACGTGAGTTTTCCTTTGAAGCAGTTGACTCCTGAGCGAACACGTTCCCTATCCGTGAGCAGTTTGCAGATAGTTTGCGAACTTGGACGGATATGGAAGGAGTTTTCGAGAAACGCAAGGGAGACAGGCAGAAAGAGAGAGAGAGAGAGAGAGAGAGCTTCGTCCGCGTTAACGGTCGAAGGCAACCCTGCTGTTACGCTAATCGCCGCGATACCTTCTCACCTATATAATTCATACACCTCGTCCGGGCGTTTCCATGGAACGCAAACTTCTTCGAGGAATCGAGCGCAAAGGAAGTACATCGTTCGGAATAATTGGAAGATCGTTCACCGAGAGCCGAACGTTTCACGAAATTCACGATCAAACGAGCAATCTTGGAAATTAATTTACGTCTAACCGAGTGGTACTTACACTTCCGTCCATAAGTCACCGATCATAAGTTTGGAACGAAGCGAATCGCATGATTCACAGCAATATGTCAAGTGTTTACACGTGTTTATTTAATAACTTCGATAGAAAAAGAAAAAGAACGACGAACTTAAGTATGGAGAAAATCGAATGGAAAATTAATATTGGAGAAGATATTAGGGCAGAATTTCATATTTACGCAGGGCCTGGATGATTCAAAAATAAATTAATACAGGATTTCGAGCGTAGCTCGTGTAATTTCTAGTAGCAAATAGCAACACTACATCTCTATTTCGTTGAATTATTTCGAAAAAGAAAAAAGAAGAGTTGTGTTCACTCGTGATATCGCAACGAGTAAAAGATTTTAACGGGTATTATTAATTGAACGTAAATTACTGCGAATTATTTTAATAATGGATTTTCATGACTCGCGAAATTGCATACGTGTCACGCCAATAACGAAGTACGGTGCAAAACAAAGAGGCAGAGAACAAAAAAAAAGGGAGAGAGAGAGAGAGAGAGAGAGAGAGAGAGAGGGAAAAAAAGAG
>NIPQ01048345.1:0-10277 GCA_002806875.1 Lepidotrigona ventralis hoosana | reverse complement strand
TGAAAAATTATAATACACTTATCAATATACTGACCATCTTTCCATTGTTTTAATTGCGTTTGATGGAAAATGTCTTCGCCATCTTGGTCGCGAGAAATCTGTATTCCATTTTTCTTTCTGACCTAACTTCAAAGAAAATCAGGATCGATTCCAAAGTGTTCAAACGTGATTTGTTTCATCGCAATAATGTTACAAACGAATAGTATTAGATTGGCCAAAAAGTAACTATTTTTTTTTTGGAAGACGAAGTTTTAATGAGAAACAAAACCTTTATCAATATATTAATCATTTTTTCGTTGCTTCAACTGCGTTCAATGGAAAATGTCTTCGCCATCTTGTTCTGTATTCTTTCCATTTTTCTTTGACCTAACCTCTTTAGTGGAGCAGGGATGACTCGATAGTGATCAAACATGTTCAGACATAACATACAAACGAATACTATCAGATTGGCCAAAAGGTTAAAATTTTTTTCCTGTGTGTGTAAGTGAGAGACGAATTTTTCGTGAAAAACTTTGTTACTATATTGACCATTTTGTTCGATTATTTTTTGCTACCTTTCAATCACCTTCAAAATTCGTATCTTTTTCGATATCCTAACCTAACTTTATTAGCAATGAATTCTAACGCTGTCGTAGTTTCAAGGTTACAACATGCGTCAAATAATTTTCTACGATCTTTAATATCGTTTTTTTCTCCCTTCATAGATACTACACCAAAACATAACGGAAATGTCCCTCGTTGATTTTCCATTTTGAAAGCAAACAATTGTTAACGAAGTCGTGCGAATTTTCTTTTACTAAAACAAGCTTGATCGACTATCAGATTACAGGATGAATTTGTAGTTTAAAATGAAATTAATTACATCTATTGAGAAAAGGAAAACGCAATTACTTTTTGGCCAACCCAGTATATGACTGCGTACAATCTTAAGCAACGTTTGTACTGTTTCTATGGGTTTTCACTTGACAAACTTTGCACGATTTTTTTTTTTTTACCATGGAGAAAGTTATTTCGAAAAATATACTCGTACTTTGGAATATCTCTCAACACTAACGAGTATAAAGTTGCAATCAAACAAGAGATCGTGGCGATAAAATTGGTATTTTTAGAACTAGGATCGATCCTTAGTTTGAACATGCGCGGGTACTAATCGCGCATTGAAAACACAATGAACATGAATAACACGTACATATCAATAAGTGTGATATAAGCAAATTTTTCTTTATATATATATATATATATATATATATATATATATATATATATATATATATATGTATGTATGTAGATATTTTTTTTACTAACTTTTTTTAGCTTTGACTTTGTCGACGACGATTCAAAATCACTTGAAAATTATTGACAATTTCGCACATCGATCAGCAAAATTTATGATAAAGTCATTAAAAGTAGTCACGCTGAAAGTACCAAAATATTGAAAAATTAGATGGAAAGTCTCGGGAGAATGGAAGACTAGTAGATAATCGATCTTTTGTTGAATAATTTATTCAACGAACCTCGTTAAACATTACAGCTTTAGCTTTCAATGCATTATTTATTTGCGTTATCAGGGAAGAGGGAAGAATTTCAGACGATATTACTCGCGCATTAATCAGAATCTTCCAGTCTGTAATGATTAGGCTCAGAGGAGTGGGAGAAATGGCCACGGCCGAGTGGAAACTCTAAGTTTCGTAGCAGACGTTAATTCCACTTAACTGATATGTCGCTCAACTAATCAAAGCACAGAGATACAAACCTTGATCTTAATTAGCCTTGGTAGTCGGTAAGCAGCAGCTTTGAGCAAGAATCAGTCGGAGTTTGCCCAAGCAATCGTTTTCACCGAGTCTCCGTCCGTGTACCAACGTATGTACACACGTACACTGCATACGTGCAACACACCTGAGTAATTATGGCAGCCGAGATAGCGNCACCCTATTTTTTTTTTTTTTTTTTTTTTTACAAATAAGGAGAATACCTTCGCGATGGTTCAAAGATGGATGGAAAATTTTCGCGAGATTTCGAAGTTTCTGCCATTTTTTTTCCTTTCCTTGTTAAAAAAGAATCTTCTAGTTGAACATATCTAGCTCTGAGAGAGAGAGAAAAAAATGTAGAAGAGTTTTGAGTCTTTGAGAAAGGTAACCTTATCTCGAACGACGAGACGGAATGGAAGGAAGACGAATGAAGCGCCGAGAGTTTCCCGGGGAACATTGGCCAAACACGGCGTAAAAACAGTGGGCGAGTAAGTCCCTGGCCAGCTCGAGTCGAGTCAGCGGCAAAAGAAACGCCACAGTGAACCTTTCAAAGGTGAAATTCCCTTTTCGAATAAAAAGCGGCGGTCCTGGCGGCAGTGAATTACGTTTTATTACAAACCGGAAGGGCCAACCGTTGCACCGGACGTGGTCGCTCGCGCGAATAAATTGTATCTTTCGTAGCCTCAACGCGACGCCAGGCAGGCCAGCCAGCGGAAAGATTAGAAATGAGACAAGCTCTGGCCCCCAGCAAGAAGAAAGATTGCCATTTTCTACAAGCTGCTGAATTAATTCCATGCGTTAAAGTGCTCGTGTTCCTCTTGCTTCGCCACGTCCTTTGAAATTCTTCGTCCCGGTTGCAAAACCATCGCGTCATCCTATTGAATTTGCTTGTTCGAAAGGCGAAGAAGAAGCTTCTTTGCCTCTGGTGATACTTGTTTCTTGATTTTGTGCGTTATTATTGGACGAGCAGGATCTGCACAACGTCCATTTCGAGATAGAATCTTTTTTCAATTTCCTTTGATGAGAGCCTGGGACCTTTTTTTGTAACAAATTAGTTTTTCAAGGAAAAATCTAACCTCAAATTTTTAAGATATTAACATTTACGCCTATGGCTGATCTTTATCGAATTACGATAGATTTAGAAAGATCTTTTATCTACAACAATTTCTTATTAGATAAATATTCCTGAAATATTTTTTTTCAAATAAATTTTAATTTTTCAAGCAAACATCTAACCTCAACTTTTTTAGAGATAAAGAGTTACGCCTATGGCCGGTCTTTTCCGAATTACGATAGATTTAGAAAGATCTTTTATCTACAATAATTTCTTATCAGATAAATATTCCACTGTTGAATCTTTTTTGAATTTCCTGCCGACATTTTGACAAAGTCCTGAAATGTTTTTTTTTTCAAACAAATTTTAATTTTTCAAGGAAAAATCTAACCTCAAATTTTTTTTAGACTTGTACTTACATTTTTTTCTTAAGTACGAGTGATTTCACACAAACGTCAACGAATCGCCATTTTTCATTACTGTGTGAAACAGCCACTATTGTACCATTTTCGTAATAAATGGCTCGTGCACATCGTTTATTAAAAATATGGAACATTCGTTCGAACAAAAGAGGAAACGATTTTCACCTAACACCTGGAGGTAAATCCCTCGAGATATCGGAGCAAGATTAAAAAGAAAAAAAAAAAAAGAAAGAAGCAGAGAAAAGTCGGATTAAGGTTCGATCGGGCAAACCCTCGGAAAATTATCATGGCCGTTCCATTAATCTTCCTCGCGAATTATTATTGCACGCAACTGGAACGTAAATTTATTATAATTCAACGCGCCGAGCTTCTCGTAAATAGAACGATTAAATAATTCACGCTGATATTTCAGTTTCTGCCCGCGTAAAATTCATTTCCCTTCGTCCTCTGTCGTCCGTCGAATGGTGATCTAGAAACAACTTCCTCGCTCGCGTTGACCTCGCGAGAAAAAATTTTTTCGCTTCCCTCGTTATCTGGAAATTTCATGTAAATTTCAGTAGTCTCTCTCTTCTGATATTTCCAGCCACTTGATTTACGCAGGTCCGCGATTCTACGATTTTTCGCCGGAAGTACGACGCTGTATTCGAACAAGGTCGTCGAAATTGGTCGACTGTGCTCCCGAACAGGGAAGTTTGAATGGATTCTAGTTGAAAGTGGCCGGAGGGCCATTGAATTTCCTAATTACACGGACAGAATTAATTAAACGAGCGAGGCATCTGCAATCCCTGGCAATCTGCTTGCGTACAATATCGAAAGAGATGCGTCGGTAAGGGCGGGAAACGTTTACCGATAAAGCAATATGTCTGAAAAGAAAAGGAGAAAAAATTACCACCTCGATAGTTTGCAAACGGAAATAACGTTTCTGACGCGACCGATCGCAACATACTCACGACGAGCATGTGGCAAAAAAATGAAAAGAAAGAAGGAAGAAGGGATACGATTTTAGTAGAGCTGGTAGATTCGTAGTCAGCCAAACGAAAGTGACACTAGATATCTACTTGACACGTGACCGACCGCAGAACGCGCCATGCAAGGTTCGCAAGGTTCATTTAAATACGGAAATAAAGTAATTTCGTGCGACAGCGGTAATAACTTGCAGCCGATGGGACACGTCCGCGCCTGGATTCATTAGATTCGTCGTTATCGCCGGTTAATAACACGCAGCGTGCAACGACGACCGATTAACCGCGATTGCGATCGCCCCACGACACACCAGTTGCTATCTTGACAATTTACATCGTTGCTCTTTATTCGGGACATGACGGCGGGACGAGTTTCCTGTTACAAATATTTCTGTGAAAACGGCCAAGAGTAAAACTGTACTAACTGTAAAGTTACGAGGACGAAATTCACCGATATTTCTAATATCTGTTCGAAGAAACCAATTCTAATATCGAGTAAAACGTAAACCTAGCCTAAAAAGTCACTATACTGTAAAACCATATTAACTGTGAAAGGGAATATTTGATAAAAAAGTCAGAAACGTTTTTAAAATTTGATGAAACTCTGATCCCGAGTAAAACTATACTAACTACACTAAAACTATAAGACGAAAATTACCAAAATATACTGAATATTTGGTAAAAACAGTTATGAACGTTTCTAATATTTGCTCGAAGGAATCAACTCTGATCGTTTATTCATATTTCAGACAGGAATTAATTCTTTTAATATACGTTATTTATCCCGAGGTTCCAACGTGTCGAACCGAACATCAAACGTCGACGTTCCATCCAGGATTTTCGCAGGCTGCTTTTCACCTACACCAGCCACGTTTAATCACGATACAACTCTCGACGGATACCCGGTACACGGATGAAAAAATCTTTTGAGAAATTCGGCCGATGCAGTTTCATTTCATTTTGTACGCTCGTGCTTTTTCGTAGGATCAAGTTTTAATGTGATTGGGTTACCTACCCACGTGAAGAATCGACCAGTCCAACTCGTCGAACGATCGAAAGCCTTTCGTAAGACGTGGTTTTAGCTTTCGTTACGTCAACTACGTTCGATGAGAAGTGTCTTCACGCGAGAAATCTGTATTCCTTCCATTTTTCTTTCAGATCTAACCTCAAAAAGAATCAGGATAGTGGTCAAACATGATTCGTTTCGTCGCAATAATATTACAAACGTATAATATTAAATTGGCCATAAAATAACTGTTTTTTTTTTCTTTTTTTTTTGGAAGACGAGATTTTCGTGAGAAACAAAACCTTTATTAATATATTGATCATTTTTTCGTTGCTTTAACTGCATTCGATGGGAAACGTCTTCGCCATGTTGGTCGCGAGAAATCTGTATTCCATTTTTCTTTCTGACCTAACCTCAAAGATAATCAGGATCGATTCCATAGTGGTCAAAGTTGTTCAAACGTGATTTGTCTTCCGACATTATCACACTGTGCGCAATTGCTCGTGAAAGTGAAAAAGCGATGAAATATATAACAGACGAGAGATTGATAATTTATTTGTCCGTTCATTATTCACTATTCAGACGTTGGTACGAAACGTACATTCCCGTAAATCTTCGTCACTATTTAATCGCGTCGTAAATCCGAGTTGGCGCTAAATCATTTCGTTACTATCTATTAAATCGTTCTGCACGATATAGGCCGTTTTAATGTATCGCATTAATACACTAATTAATATATAATCAATGGCATTAGCATTTGGTTATAATTCAATAATTCAATCGGCAAGGCAGAAGGGGAAAATACGGGAAGAAACTTTGTTTAATTCCTCGTATAATACTTCTACTAGCATAAACGAAACAATTAACGCCTGTGAACAGGGTGTCAACTTCTAGAAGCTGAAGAACCAGTCCAGGGATACGAGATACTTGTAAATTATCGCGAAATATTGGACAGATATTATAAAAGAAAAAATTAGCTACATCACTCGCCGAGAGAGAGAGAGAGAGAGAGAGAGAGAAATGAAAATACTGTTTCCCCTTCGCAAATCAATCACGGATGAAAGGAGAGGAAGTATTTTTATTACACACAACGTTGCAAGGCCTTATCATTTTCGTCGCCGCTCTGACCGTTGATTTTCCTAAGCTGATCAACGACCAGAGTTGAAGGAACAGAGTTGAACACGCGAATGATATTGTCGAGTGGTGCCAAAGTTACAACAGTGTCCAATCACGTTTAATTGCCTACCATCCTTCAGAGCTAATCAACTTAAAACTAGCGTGTGACCAAGCTAAAAGTTGTGTCAGAGTTCCCGGTATCGGAGTTTGCGTCGAATGGAACCGGGTCCCCGAGGTGAAGGTCCTCGTTTGTTCCATTGTGACGGTCGAAACGAAAACGCTGCGAACTTCTCGTCGTAGCGAGAGATGAAATCTCTACCATCGTCACACATTTCTAAATTGTTAATCGTTGAGATCGTATTTTCTTTTTTTTTTTTTTTTACATGTGGCACATCAGGTGAAAAATAACATCAAAAATAACATCACTGTGGTCATTTTTCACTTGCGCGAAGTAACTGTAGCTGAGCTTCGAGGAGCAATTCTAAATAAAGTACTCGAAAATATGGCGAAACGATCGGCAGAGTAAAGTTCAAATCCACTGGAGAGGGATAGTTAATTGAAAGGTGAAATTGTGAAGAGCCCTCTCTTTCACTCGCTGCCTCGCAGAGACAGAGGTTTGCTTTTGTCATGCAAACTAACGCGAGCCGTTGGACGACGATCACGTTTTTGACGCGATTCATGTTAATTTATCACTTAATCCCGCTGTCTGAGATGCTCGCAAAGCCTCAAAAGCGAGACAAAGGATCCCCCGTAACTGGATTCGTTTGCCAGACGCTGGTAACAACCAGCCGATGAATTAATCAACTCCTTTGTAACTTCGCCCTTCGGTGTCGCAGCAGGTAAGACTAGTCTTCGGTCTTACCTTGTACCTTGTATTATCACGTTGATTGATTTTTTTTTCTTACGGATTATTTCGCCTATCCATTCTTCCAAAAAGGATATTTTACCATTTATTTTTATTTTACCATTTTTACCATTTACCATATTTTTACCATTTATTTTTATTTTACCATTTTTACCATTTACCATATTTTTACCATTTATTTTTATTTTACCATTTATTTTTATCATTTATTTTTACCATATTTTTTACCATTTATTTTTATTTTATTTTTCTCTTTAAAGGAGACAGGTCTACATACCTGCGGTTGGTGTTTTTCGATCGGTATAAATTTCCTCTTGGTATTCCTGAGCTCGCGACAACGTCTGCTATTTTATCTTTCATTCGCCTTTTCTTTTCTTTTTTTTTTCTTCCAACGAAGGCGCAATCGGCCACTTTCCTCCTTCAATCTAGCCCACGATAAAAGCCCACTTTTGATCTCTATACTTGCCCCCCCCCTTTTCGTCTCTGCGTGTCCCCCTCTCGCCGAGCTTTCACTTCTTCTTCACCGTTTCTCGGTCGTTCCACTTTCCTTTCTCGGCTCATTTCCTTGCTTGTTTCCTTCCTTTTTTCCTCTTCTCTCTCTCTCTCTCCGCCCTTTCTTCGATCCTCACGTCTCAGCAGCCCGTGTTCCCTTTTTCCGCCGACCGTGACCACGATGTCCCGATTCTGCCTTTTCCTCTGCCTGATCCTCGACGAAAAGCCACGGCTAACACCTTCCGTGAATTCTATCTGTTCGTCGTTGGTAAGTTCGGGCCGCGGGGCGTTCACAGCGTCGCGTAGATCTTGGCAAAGAGTTTCCAAGGGATCCTGGAAAACCAACGGCTTCCATGTCTTCGACGAAAGATACGTCGCGTCCATCTGGTCGTTTGAACGTTACTCGAGTAGGATCTCTAGATGAAGGCTGACAGCAAAAAATCATTCATCTTCCAGCAGGATTTTTTTCTTCTTCTGTCGTTGCTGCGAAAAATATCGTAGTACAGTGTGTTTAATAACAGAAAAAGTGGGAAAAGAAGAGAACAATATTCTATTTGGACATGTCGACAGTACATTTAAAATTGTTTAATATTATCACATTGTTGATTGGCAATTTCATACAGAATATGTCTAAATAAACTTCAATATACTTTATTTATTTGTGCAGAACGAATTTAAACAAGATTGTTGTTATTTTATCTCTCGTAAATGTTATATTTTTTTATTTATATGTAATACATATATTTTTTTTTTTGTTTATAAGTATTGTAAATTCGTCGAAGCGTACAGTGTGTCTAACACTGAAACTATAATATCAAAATCGTCAAAAATGGCCATTTGAATATTTTTGTTAGATATGCTTTATAGATGTTTTCGGACACTTGAAATTTCTATCCTCCATTGTAAAAATATTCTGCTTCTTTTACTTTATAATATCTCTGATTGGAATTTTAACGATTCAGCACGTAGCAAGAATCGTCAGCGGTTGGAAATTGGACACGCCGAGTTAATCGAGCGCGTAATGATATAATTTCAAATGTACTTTCGATCTGTGCAGAAACAGAGAACTGGCGATCAGGCTCTTATTAAACACACTGTAAATTTACTCGCCGATCGATATTCCGATTTTCTATATTTTCACTTATTTAAAATGCGTAAAAATGCGAGTAAAAGTGCCGTTATTTCGAGATCAATAAATACGAGTAAGCAGAGTCGTCCAATTTAGAAAATATGAAGGGACAATTTTCGAGAAGGTGTTGAAATGAGCTGTGAAAAAAAGAAAAGCGTGTGATGATGTGCAGGTTCGCGGAGAGGAGGTGGAGAAGGCCGGACGATCGCTACATGGCGTAGGGGAAAATAAACTTTCGTGGCCATTACCGTCGCCGTGTCTATATTTAATCGGGTCGCTGCGGGTGCAATAAAATTCCGGATCGATTTCCCATTAATCGGCTATCAGTATGCAGCAGCTAGTTTGTTCGTCGCGTACGAGGAACGACTTGGCTCCCCAGAGATAATAATAAGGCAGCAATCGTCCCGCGAGGACGTTCCCCGATAACGCGTAACCACTGACCGAGAACTTCATTTGTCGAATAATGGACCGTGTAATTCGACGAATTTGCCTCGTTACGTCGGCGATCAACGTGGGCATCGTCGGCGTTGTCTTAATTCTTCAATTGCTCCATTCCGCCTCTCTCCGTACCGCTTGTCTTTCGCGATTAAGTCACGAACACGAGTTCCCGAACAACGAATTGTTTTTCGCTCGAAAAAAGGGGGCCGAGAATTCTTTCTCTGTTCAGGCTCCAGATTTGTCTCATCATCAATCTCGCACGACGAATATTTCCTCGATAAACTCTGTTGAAACGAGCGCGCGACTTTCGAAGGATTGCCTCGTGGTAGGTATGGCTTTTGCCGAAAAATAGCAGAGAGAGAGAGAGAGAGAGAGACGAAAAATGCACGACGGAAAATACTGTTTTTTCTGTTTTTTATTTCCATTATTTAATGTCGCATCAATGGCTTGTGTGAGTTATTAGCGACTTGGAACTAAATCTTAGACTGTCTTAGTTAGTTAGGTTAGGTTTTATAATTTATATTACATAGATTACATTGTCTTATGTTTTAGAATTTCCTTTTTTCTGTTTTCATTATTTATAATCGCATCAATCGCTTGTGTGAGTTATTAGCAACTTGAAACCAAGTTTTACAATTTATTTCATAGATTAGACTGTCTTAGTTAGGTTAGGTTTTACAATTTATATTGTACAGATTGTCTTATATTTTAGGATTTTTTCTTCTATTTCCATTATTTGTAATGTAATGCATCAACCGCTTATGTTAGCAACTTGGAACCTTACAATTCATTTTATAGGTTAGACTGCCTTAGTTAGATTAGGTTTTACAATCTATATTACATAAATTACATTATTTTATGTTTTAGAATTTTCTTTTTTTCTGTTTTCATTATTTATAATCGCATCAAACGCTTGTGTGAGTTATTAGCAACTTGAAACCAAGTTTTACAATTTATTTTATAGGTTAGATTGTCTTAGTCAGGTTAGGTGTATTAATTTTAGAATTTTTCTTTTATTCTCATTATTTAAAGCTGTGTCAATCAT
>NIPQ01048313.1:0-10280 GCA_002806875.1 Lepidotrigona ventralis hoosana | reverse complement strand
TTCTCCACCACGCGGAGACGCGTACAGCAGCTTTGGCATCGTCGTTTGACGGAAACAGAGGAGGCGAAACGCTCGCGAACCGACTCGCTGGGAGGAAGTCGAAGTAGGAGCGAGGGCGGAAGTGACGCCGGCGCCTGGACGGAGCCGAGGCAGGGCGCCGGTGCGCTCCGATGCCTTTTCCTATCGCGTCCTCCACTGCCAGCCACTGTGTCTTCGTTATGTCATCTTTCTGACTCGCTTTTTTCCTCGCAGCTTCTACCGATCCTTCTGCTTATTGACTCTTAACCCTCCGTAACATCGCGCAACTTGAGAGCTATATATATGTATCGTGATGTGCGACCACGTTTTGAAAATTTCGTTATACCTATTGATATTGTCTGAAAAATAACTTTTTTTACAATGATTATTAGTCGCTACACTTTTATTGCATTGAAATGAATCAACAAATAATCTCTTCTTTTACAAGTGAACAAAATTCTGGTTACACAGGGTTGGATCAACACAGGAATTTCGATTAAATTATTTAATTTTGGAATTTCTCACTCTGTAAAGGGCAATATAAAATACGAATAAAAATTAAAATTAAACCTGACATAAATTACTATAGTTATTTTATAACGCAACGATACAATCATATACATCTTTTATTGCTAAATAAGGTATTCAAAAATAGCGAGAGCAAAATTTATTACATCCTTTGTCATATATACACATCTTTGCCATTTTCTGGCGTCAAATAACCGGTAGCCAGAGGTTAATGTTGAATCGTATCTTCTTTCTGCTTGCAACATCACTTTTATGTAACTCGAGTGACCGATAGTTTTGAATGTTTTTACAACATCGATTTCCATCATTCCGCGTGTTTTATGGACGGAATAATGTTTTTATTGCGCGGATAAAATACGACATGCAAATGAACGAATTACAGCGTTTCACGGGGAATGGGTAGGGAATTTTGGAAAATTTGTATCCCACAAAATCCGAATCGAACATTAAAAAACGCGATTACAATTTGAAAAACAAAAAGATACCCGAGCATAATTTACCCTATCGAGTGCACGGGCACGGGGGTTATAACTGGTGTAATTACAAGAATTGATGGCCAGGTTTTTTCACTTAGTTGCGATGCTATCGATATCGAGTTGTACGATATCTGATCGATGATCGGTCGTTCGGCCGGCGCGCAACTCGCTCAGGTATTCCCGATCGTGATTTCCTGATCAATCGTGGCGTACAGCGTGTGCCAGGTCTACACTCTCGTTCATAAGTATTGGGACAATTCCAGAAAGCGAGAGAACCCTCAACAATGATTGGAAAACTATTCAAGAATTATTATATCTGATTTGAAAACTTGCGTGAAGGAAAGTAATCAGAGATTATAATGGATCTTAAAATAAATAAAAAATTCATACACACAATATTGTAACAAAGATTTTAATCAATAATCCTTTTCCTTTAGCTACGAGAAGAAATTCAAAAGATTTCCTTAATATTTTATACAATAGTAATTTTATGAAATTTAAAGAAATTTAATTTAACCCTTGTGAAACAAATGACCCATGATTTCCATATTAAATTTTCGTTTCACGAAACGAAATTTACTATTTACAGGAATATTATGCATGCATGAGGAAATGAATAGAATAGAATATATTTCGCAATAATTTGATGTATGTAAACGTTCCAGGTACTGATAAGATACAAAGAGTTGAATTATACAAAGTAAGAAAGTGGCCCGATGAAGTGACTTCTTTGCGGGAGTGTACGTTAAACCACGCTTCGACATTCACACTTTTTAGTATGTACGGTTCGTCTTGCGATCGTCCGATTGGACGTTGGTCGCGTAACGGGCAACCGGGGCCCGGGGTTCGCGCGCGCGGACGATTTAAACTGTTCCGTCCGTGTGGGCGTGTAATTGTCACCGGGTGCCGTGCGCGCGCGTGCACCGCGGCCGTTGGAAATTTATCGTTCGCCGTGTGTGTGGTGCGTAAATTATAAACGACGGACTATTAATTAATCCCGCATAGATTTCGCCGCGGCTTCCGTTACTTCCTGACCGATCAAAATATTGCCTTAATTGATGAGGACATCGGCCAATGGAAAAATACGTACGTACATGTGTGTACGTGTACGCGGCCGGGCCGCCCGCCGTAGACAGAACGAATAGGCCAAATGCTACATTTAACGTGAGAAGCGCGCAAATAAATAAATACGTACGATAGATATCGTTGCGCGCCGTTCCCGTGGCTTCCGGCGATATTTCAGCCGGCGAAAGTGTCGCATCGATTTGAAAACGCTCCACTTTTATCGTCTTGCAATCTCGTTCGACGTGAAATCTTTTCTTTCCTCCAGACTAGAGTCCTTCGAGACTCTTAGTCGTGGTGAAGTCTATTGACCATTTTTGTG
Source organism: Lepidotrigona ventralis hoosana (assembly GCA_002806875.1). NCBI lineage: Eukaryota > Metazoa > Arthropoda > Insecta > Hymenoptera > Apidae > Lepidotrigona > Lepidotrigona ventralis. Next base: position 7,874 of record NIPQ01048313.1, on the reverse strand, counting down.
AAATTTTTACATTTTGAAGCGATATATGTAGGTACAAACATCATGTTACGTACATCGATACTTTACGAGATAACACGTAGTATTATATAGTTATTATTTTTTTTTATTAATTCTTTACGTTGGATTTCGCCGATGCAACTTTTCGTTAGTTTGTTAATTTCCATGTACGATAGAAATTACTCTCTGTAATACATTCAAATTATTTTCTCACTGCAAATCTCTACCTCTCTTTTAAGCTAACATTTTTCCTCGCGCAGCATCGCGATTGTGAGAAACTAAGTACACTGGACTGCGAGTTCATCGCGCACGGAATGCCAGAATCAAAAAATCATCTTCCGCGTAGGAGATCGATCTCCGACTGCCGTGGTTGCAGAGGCGTTTCGAGATGAGGACAGCCGGCGAGATGGCGGCGAGAGCGGCTCCATTTGGTTAATTCATTCGCATATTAGAGCTCTATATCACGAGGAGGACGCGTCTCGTCCGGCTGCTAGGCGCGTACGCGGAGTGTCGGGAACGCGCGGGCGCGCGATCACTTAGGCCAGCTTAGCCAGTGGGGCTTGAGGCTTGAGACGTCTGAACGTGTACGTGTATATACGAGAGGCTTCTTGGCCCTTCTCGTGTTCCCCGGGCTCGCTCACCTTCCACTTCGTGTCGTTTGTACCGTTTGACGCGCGGAAGATTAACTACGAGCACGTAGTCTCATCTGTCTATCTCACAGCGTGTAATCGCATGTACGCGACTAAGTGCATCGCAAGAGTAATCAGCAGTGGCCGGGCCGACGCGGCTTTGATTAATTGAATCCGCCCTAAGAGACGCGCGCGGGCTTTATACCTGTGTTGGCACGCACGCATCGCATCGCCACCGGCTCATTCACGGACACCGATGCCGGCCAACTCGCGGTTAATTATATCCCCGAACGATTTCTTATACGTTTCGTGGACTATCGTCTGGTCTGAGCTATCACGCTGTCCGAGACATGGCAGCGTGGTTCACGTTTCGTATGAGTTTGCTCGTTTGCTGGGAATGAAGATGATCGTTGGAAGATGAAATGATTACTGTGATTGGACACGTTGAGGATACGTTGAAAGATCAACCATTCAAGTGACTTCTAATAAATGTAATGTTGTCATAAATGTAAATTTATATGAAACAATCATAAAAATGATTTCCGGTCATTCCATGATTAGTGAGGATGACTAGTTTTGATGCTTTTATTATAAATCTTCTCGACACTGAATATACTTGATCTATAGCAAATTTCTTTTTCTCTAATGTAGCTGAAAATTGGCGATTGATAAATTTCAAGAATTTATCATTTCTTCGAAGAAATAACATGTCATATGTTATTTATCAATTACATTATTACAATTCATTAATGTAATGTGGATGAGTCAAAATGTAGCAGCGTGATCGAACGACGATAGACGAAAATTCAAGCAAACAATTTTCATAAAAAGTTCTCTAGAAAAGATCCTCGTCTGCACCTCGTATTTCTAAAATTCAGGCACATGAATTACCAGTCGTGACTACGAATGCACCCCCGACGCGAAACGGACCGCAATCTGTCCAGAAAGATCGGTCGATCGGATCGATTCGCGTGCTGCGATCGAGATCCAACGTCCGAACGATGACCGAACAAACACACACCACCGGCGGTGTCGTAGCCATAAAAAAAGGAGGAAAAAGTACAGTTCGAGTCGCGGAAAAAGATACATTAATCTCGCACGGCGAATCCGTAACAAATGGCGCGTATCGTTTGTGCTCCAATCACATTACACGACCGGAGCCGGTCCACCGGTAATTAACAGGTAATTATTTATAATGGAACAATGGAATTTAAATTAATAGTTTAGTTTCATTAATAACACCGCGTAATTTCGCCCCCGTGCGTGTCAGTGTTAAATAAAATATATGTACCGGTGAACCCAACGCCGCATTACGGCCCGGTAATGCGCGTGCTGCATCGCGAAACAGCGCCTCCGACCAGCGTGCACCATCACCCACCCTCGGACACCCTCTCGAACGTCGCGCCATCCTCCTCTTCGGTGTCCCGCGTCTCTTGCCCCACCTGCACGGCCTGACGCATACGCCCTACCCGGCATATAACCACTCTACGTCACGTCTGTTATAAACGCGTAAACACGTGCTGGTACCTCTGGAACCAGGTTGTCCACTATCAAGTAAATAATGGCGCATTAAGCTTTTTCATTCGTATTCAGATATGTGCTGTTCAGTTTCCGTCCGTGCATACCGGGCGCCACGTGTGCGTTCCTGCACGTGGAATCGTGCGCGTTCTCGCGCGCTTCTGACCGTCCCTCCGTTCGATCGCCGCCACGCATGCTAGCAGGTTGTTGAAGATGCCTTATGTAAAAAAAAAAAGTAATTTCGTTAAATTAACATCACAGTGATTTGTTGCATTCGAGAGTAACTTTCAGGAGTTTTAGAAATTGTTTGGAGTTGTAGGAATCTACAAATAGCTAATGCGAATCTGTAAAAGGTGGAAAGTGTTTGGTGGTATCAAATATAACTAACGATATATATTTAAGTTTAGGTTAGGTTAGATAGCTCGACGCTGAGGACCTCGTTATACAGATTTTTAATAAAAAAATCCCCTTTATGAAGAATTTTAATTCTGTCTTGTTTAACAATGACCAACTGCAAGCCACAGTAACGTGTAAGATTCTTCCAGTAATTGCAATGTGGAGTATTCTAGTTTTTCATTCACTATTAGTTCGTAAATGTGAAACTTTGGGATGCACGTGGTTAGTTGTACAACTGTAACGAAACTGTAACAAAAAGTAGTAAATTGGACCTGCATTTCTGTCAAGTGTCCTTCTCTGAGCGAATTGTATTTATCATTTGTTGACCTGTTCACAATCATTCTGTTACTGATAGAATCACAGTACTCAAGTTGAAAGATCTCGACAGAAAGGCTTCCTTGATTTAACACACATTAAAGGAACGTCCTAATTCTACTCGCCAGAATCTATTTTGATCCATCATTCTTGCCGAATAACGAGCGGAAGACTAACGCACGCTGCACCTATAAATTCATTTCCAATTGAAAGTAATCGGCCGGTGTGGCGTGTTCCCGGCCGAAATTAACTGGAACTTAGTATTACAAGCTCTCGCCCCCGAGCGTACGAGGGTTGAGCCGCGTTCTCCCTTGAAGAAGAAAGAAAAGAAAAACAAACGCCTGTATTAAATCAACCGGCGTTTCGTTCATTCGTTGGTTGCCCTTCTCTCTTTTGTCCTTAGCCGATCGTGAACCGAGACACGGGCTACGGCCAAGGACCTACTTATCTTGTGAAAGAGAAGGGAGCCTTCTCTCTGCAACTTCATTTCTNTTTTTCCTTTTTTTTTTTTTTTTTTTTTTTTTTTTTTTTTTTTTTTTTTTTAAATCTAATTACGAAGGCACGACTGAAAGAGAATTTCTGGCAGGGGAGGTGGGAACCGGAACGGAAAGATGGTAGCGAAGAAGGTTGCGGCGGAACGTTAGAACGCGCGAGGGGGTGGTTGGGAGAGGAGAGGCGTAGGGGATGGCAAGCTGGAAGCAAGGGTGTTATCTGGGTGGCGGACGACCGAGCAGCAACATAAATATTAGGCTCCTCGTTAATGCCTCTGGTAGCTACTGGCGTTACGTTTCGCAGTAAGTAAATTACGCGATATGAAATTATTAGCGCCATTAAAGAAATTTATACTTTTTTGGCGGTGGCCCTCCGTCGTTCGCCAACGCGTCCCACCGAAACTCCAACAGATCGGTGACGATTTTTCTATTTTATCTGCTTCCCGTTTGCCTCGTTGCCTCGCCGCTCGCTTCAGCCACCACCCGATATCGTAACCACCCTCCGCGACCACCCTTCGTCTTTCCTCCAAACTCCAATCGGCTTCAATCGCCGGTTTCTTCGTTTCTTCTTCCCCCGTCTCTTCCTCCCTCCCGTTTTTTTCGTCTCCTTCCGTCGAGTCAACCTGCGCTCCTTCCACCGACTGCAGGCGCCTAATGTATTTGCAAGAGCCAATTCCCATCGTTATCCTCGAGTATGATCTACGGTTACGGCGCTTTGATTGTCAGATATCTCGTGCCGTTTGCTTCACCTACCCACGGTGAAATGTCGCCTCGCGAAGAGCAGCCGCAACAGCCAGTGAAGCGCCACGCGATAACCCACAGGTGGGACTTTTACAACGCGTTTTATTTCAACTTCGACTTCGTTCGTTATCTCCCTCCCCTCCTCTCAGTCCACTTTTTCGGGAAGTCGAGATTCTTGTCGATAAGCACTCCACCGCGCCGGGATGTTAAAAGGACGGATGTAAATCAAGGACTGCGACAGCTAAGTAATCGAAGTCGAAGTTGAAACGATGAAATATCGCGAAAACGCGTGTTCGCGAAGGTGGTACGGACGTACGGATCCGACCCGGGTTTGGACTCGACTTTTAACTCGGCGAGTCAGCTGTGTACACATACATTACGATACTTTGCGGGGAATATCGACAGCGTTTCGACGTAACAACTTTATATTTATTAAATCGCGGGCGTGAATTTGCATTCAAACTGCCATTATCCCTCAGTGTAGAAATTCATAGTTTAATGGGCAGCCATTCGATATCTCTTTGTATGATAATAAGGACGATATTTATAACGCGGCGCTGATAACCCAGCCTGCATTCATGATCCCAAATTGATGTAAATTTCTTCCCGAACAAACGCTCGGACAAACACGCTTGACGATTTCGCAGGGAAATTAAACGACTTTGAATTAAAAATTCCCGTTCGCAAAATTTCTGCCGCGTTCCTCCAACTACTTCTGACTCGATTGTATTTCTCTAGTATCGCGAGAACAACTGTTAAAAAGTTGAACGATGTATTATATAAAAGAAATTTCGATCAAATTTTTTGAAAGATCGTAGAGGATCTCTAGAGAGTCAAAAACTTCACTAGAGTCTTTTAGTACAAGTCTCGCGCATATGCATTCTTCTTTGTGGATCTGTGTCACTGATGAAACACACCAATGCTCCAATCTATAGAACTAATTATAACAAAACTTTCTATTTCATGTTACACGTTACTCACAAAAATAAATACGAGTTTACGTAAATAGATATTCGTCAGAATTAAAACCCTCGGTCGAGAGATTTGTTATAAAATCTAGTTACTTACATAGAAAGCTGATGAAAATGTATAGAAATGCATCAACATCTGTACCAACGAATCTCAGTGACTCGACCAACGATCGTCTCAACGATCTCAGTTTAATTGTGGGAGGCGTGACGGAGCATCGGGACGAGCGTGCGGAGAGGCGACAGGTCAATTAAAGTTCGCGAGACAAGTCGCGGGAGTCGGTCGGGGACGATAATTTAAACCGCGCGCGGAAGACGACGGAGGAACGATCGGTTCGATCGGATTGCGCAACGAGCCGGGGCCTGGGCATGAATTTTGAAGCGGACTGTAGGCTACATTCTTGCCGCGGCAAATAAAACCAGCCGACGAAGACAACATTATTACGGAGCGCTGCCAGCCATTGCTCATGCCCTGCTTCCTTGCGTACTTCCATCCTTATACGTACGTACGTACGGTCGCGCACACAATCGCATACGAGCCGTACGCCCACACGTAGCCTCGCGATACGCATCGCGCGTTCTCCTACACGCGAGAAGAGAGCCGCGAGTGAACACTCAGTGCGAGCGCGCGCGCTTCTGTGCCTGCATAAACAGGCGTCTTGCAGACGAGAGAGAAGAAGAGAGAAGAAACGATCCCCTTGGTGGATGAAATCGTATTTCATTCCGTTCACTCTGTTTCGCTATCGACAATAATTGAGTCTACCCTCAAGTGTGGAGTAGAGCCATTAATTAGGAACCGTTCTCTCTTCTTCTCGTGCTTCCGTCACATCCACCAGAGAACGAAATCGTAGAAATACACGGAGTGTCGTGCAACTGATTACGTAACCGGCTAACGAATGATTGTGTGTGGAAAAATTCGAGAGGAAAGAACGACATTCTTTTCATTCGATTTCTGGATTGGATGAGAGGCTATTCCATACGGAAGATATAAAATAATATTTGTTCCTTTAAGCCCTATGAAAATAAATTTTGGACGTGTTTAATCGAGAACTACACTACTTGATAGATGTTCAATTTACAAATTTCAAATCATCACGTTACATAATATCCTATATACATCCTACGTACATNCTATATATATATATATATATATATATATATATATATATATATATATTAGAATGATGAAAAAAACTCCTAGTCCCAAGGGGGTTGAAAGACATTGAAAGTGCAGTTCCGACGATAGTGGCGGAGGACTGGCAGTTAGGCGGCCTCGGTCGAGCTTCGTTGCCTGCTCGGTCAGCTTTTTATTAGTCAATTAATACTAATTATGATAATTAATTGGAACGACCGGAGGAGAGTTATCCACGCGTCGCCGGTATTATTGCCAGGTGGGATTGTATACCGTGTCGCGTACGCGGGTGCGTTAAATCAGCCAGTCGTTAATAACGATTATGTATTATTTAGACGAGTGAATTATTCGCTTGGTGTTCACCGCGCGGATCGGCCCATTATTTGCATATTCGGAATCGACGCTTTCTCGAAAAGGTTAGGCGACGCGGCTTGCGGTGACGCGCGAAAGCAAGACGGAGAACCAGGTCAGTTCGTATTAAAATTCATTTATTCGTGGGGACTCGTTCCGATCGAATTATCAGTGAAATTATGAAAGTCTGCGGAGTCGTTGCGCAAAACGAGACGAGACGATTGCGAAATCACGATGAAGCACGACGAGGATTGGAACGATAATGTCCAAAAGTAGAATCCACCTATCTCCACGATAAGTTCTTTCAAGAACTTATTTACGGAGAGTTGATGTAAATAGTAACAACGATAACATCCTTAATTGATATCTGTCCGTAATAAATAGATATCATTATTTATTCGGGGATTTCGAAACCAATGGAATCAATCCAGTGTGGAGTGTCGATGTGAGCTCCGCGAGGCCCGACGTTAAGGTACCGGTGGCGAAATGTACGAGCAGGTTCAACAGAAGAGAGAGAACGAGGGAATAAAGTGTGCGGAGGCCGCTACAATGGAGTTGGCACGGTCTGCGGTCATAGAATCATGGCTGTCTATTCAATGAGCTCGAAAATAGCCTTCTCCAACAGATATCTCCAGGGGATTCCGTGGACGGGGATGTATTTTACGAAGGTGCACGACCCACTGGTACTTCTAATACCGCGTATCTGTATTGTTAAGCGGCAATTCTTTAGAGGGCCAGAATAATATCGGGGGCTCGGATGTATGTACGCAGATTCACAGACACTGGCCGTCATCTGAAGCCGCTGCACCTTTACCGAATTGTTCTGAATTTTCGGCGAGTCTATTATCCACGGTAGACGCTTCGTTCACCGTGTCCAGCCATTATGGTTCGATTCGTTTGGAACCGCGTCGTGTACTCGCTCGTGATCTACCAACCGTAGACCGTAAACACGTCTGAAGGAGTGAGCTCGATCGTCATGTTCTCGCGCGATAATTTAACACAATTTATTACAAATTTGATGTAGCAAAACAGTCAACAGCGAGGCATATCGTCGGGACATATCGTCTGGTGATCGAAACGAACCGCAAAATTCTTTACGGAGCCGTTGCGACGGCGATTAATCGAGCATCGCTGAGAGAGAGACGCGACACATTCGTCTTTCTGAATGTCCCTCAGTCAGCCGTTGAGAATTTCAGAATTTGAGAATTAATCGAGCGTCAAGCGGTTCACGCGACGAATCGAATCGCTGGTACTCTCGCGTGGAATATCGCTGGCACGAGGCAGCCTCGATGGAAGAAGAAACAAAAAAAAAAAAAAAAAAAAAAAAAAACCCCCC
>NIPQ01048309.1:0-10219 GCA_002806875.1 Lepidotrigona ventralis hoosana | reverse complement strand
TGTGTGTGTGTGTGTGTGCACAAGCGACCATTTCACGCGAAAAGTTTTTCGCCAGTTTCCGACGAATTCGTCACACTGTTCAAATACTCGGAAGTGCGTCAGTCGTGGGAAATAATCATAATTATCTGTAAATGATTTCATTTGATCAAATGATAGATAGGTATGTATATGGCATTGATATCTCAGAATTAAATTAATCGATTACAGTTTTTATTTTAATATTATTCAGTGTATTGGAAATAATCATAATTATCTGTAAATGATTTCATTTGATCAAATGATAGATAGGTATGTATATGGCATTGATATCTCAGAATTAAATTAATCGATTACAGTTTTTATTTTAATATTATTCAGTGTATATTATTTAGTACCATTCAGTGTTTTAGAACGAAACACGTATGATTTGATAGCATGGCAAATTCGATTATATTAGACAGCGCTACGCACGGAAAGGAACAATATGATCTCGGTCGATAGGGCATTCGATATGCTTACAATAATTACATTTTGCGAAATAAATGTTGATCGCCATTTGTAATTGCTCGAAGTTCCAAATAGTCGTTTCAAAAATTGTAGTTCCTTGTAATCACAAATGAAAAATTGCGTTAAATCATTTAGATCTAAAGATATAGGTATATTTGTACATGGGAATATGGAAAATAATATATGTTGCGAAGGTAAGTATTCGCTGTCTACTTAGAGCAATTAGGTTGGCTCTAAATGAAAAATTGCGTTAAATCATTTAGATCTAAAGATATAGGTATATTTGTACATGGGAATATGGAAAATAATATATGTTGCGAAGGTAAGTATTCGCTGTCTACTTAGAGCAATTAGGTTGGCTCGAAGTAAAATTTAATCATGCAGTATTCGAGGTACTAGAACCTGACAACATTGTATAAATCGTGCAGATATGACGATAACAGATTAAGAATTCAGAATTAGATTAAAAATAATAAGGTTAGCTTATACATAAGTAAAATTTAATCATGCAGTATTCGAGGTACTAGAACCTGACAACATTGTATAAATCGTGCAGATATGACGATAACAGATTAAGAATTCAGAATTAGATTAAAAATAATAAGGTTAGCTTATACAAAGCACTGAAACAATGTTCGTTTTTGTAAAAATTAAGAAATATTGTATAAATCTATAGATATGTATAATCAATATAGATATATATCTATAGATATGTATAATATAGTATAAATCTATAGATATATATAGAAAAGAATAATAGAAAAAGAAAAATGCATCGAAGGTACTTGATACCGTGAAAGTTAAGTAAATGCGTGTTTCATAGCTGCTGCGAAAATCCCATGTATCATCATAGTTGATATCTATAATTGTATTCATTTCTAAATATATATGCATATATTCCAGTAAAGCTCATTCTTGCATTTAATCGAAGTCTGATTCGACCAATTGACATTGATATAAACGTAGAAATGGAATGACGTCAATGTAGTATTCTAACGTAGTTGAACTAATTCGTGGTATTAAGTTGCCTCTCAGTGTATTCCTTTGGCTAGTTGTAACACCAATAAGAAGGAAGCAGTATCGTCGAAATTCCACATGTTATCGTGTTATTTTCGAAAGTGAGTCAATATTTCAATACCCGCAATATTGTAATCGTACAAACTTGCTGAAGAGACTCTTATCCTTTTTTGAAATAATTGGTAGACAATCAGGGATTTTAGGAATTCCTAGTACATAACAGGATAATATCTGCATATGTTGTAACGAAGGATTCAGTTCTATCGAATGCAAAGGAAATTCAAATATGGTTGCCTAACCTGTGTTCTTACTTTTACATTATAAAATAAAACAGAATTCTGTGAAATTTAATATAATATCTGCATATGTTGTAACGAAGGATTCAGTTCTATCGAATGCAAAGGAAATTCAAATATGGTTGCCTAACCTGTGTTCTTACTTTTACATTATAAAATAAAACAGAATTCTGTGAAATTTAAGTAGTGAAAACAAACGTATGACATGGAATATTTTTGCAGGTTGGAGGATAAATCGAAAAAATCATGATAAGGATGATATTTCTGTATAGGTAGGTAAATTAGGTATATTTAATTTTAGTTATTCTAATGTTTTAAAATAAAACAAATACTAAAGTATTCTAATTTTTAATAGTTTAACATCTGATGAAATTAATCATAGGAGAAGATGAGCAAGTAGCATCTAATTGTTTTTTCAACAGTGTGTTATTGAAATAGCATCGTATAAAATTTTTACAAAATAATGAGAGACAATATTTCCATTCTTATAGTTTGAAACTCAGACAAAGATAGTAAAGATTGATAGATTAATAAGGGTTATTGATAGATTGAATTTATTGAAATAGCATCGTATAAAATTTTTACAAAATAATGAGAGACAATATTTCCATTCTTATAGTTTGAAACTCAGACAAAGATAGTAAAGATTGATAGATTAATAAGGGTTATTGATAGATTGAAAAGGGTGTTTTATCCAAGTTTGCAAAGCCCAAGTAACAATTCAATGTACCAGCAAGGCATAACAATGTAATGGCTCCATGTAATGGATCCATGCTGTATCCGTTTCCGTTATAGCCCAAGTAACAATTCAATGTACCAGCAAGGCATAACAATGTAATGGCTCCATGTAATGGATCCATGCTGTATCCGTTTCCGTTAATCCAATTGAGAAGCGTACAGCTAATAATACTCGTAAGGTGGGTGACCATGCGATTATAGGAAGAGGATGCAGTCAAGGAATATAATAAGCCTATGAAAGAGGGTGGCTGACTTAGAAGGTAAATTATTATCTGACAAATAGAGAGAAGGAACTCAAACGAAATTAACGTGTGACCATGCGATTATAGGAAGAGGATGCAGTCAAGGAATATAATAAGCCTATGAAAGAGGGTGGCTGACTTAGAAGGTAAATTATTATCTGACAAATAGAGAGAAGGAACTCAAACGAAATTAACGGAGAGGGAACTCAAACGAAAATGACAATTATATGACTAGCCGAAATCTCAAATTCACCGTATGAAATGAATGAAGGGGTAGAGCAACACACCCACATGTACCATTGCCTTCTACCATTGTGTCCCTTCCGGCTAGCCATACCTTCCACAACCAGCGACGTGTATATGTACGTCCACCCTTGTATAGTACATTAATAAGCTTAATAAACCTCCTGTGCTTCTCTTTGACTACTTTATTCTAGAAGATACGGGGATGGCTCTTGATTCTCGGTATTCAGTAAATTCAGTAATTGTGTTCTGTATTTTGACCATCCGCCCCGCACAATGTCTTTGCGGAAAATATTTATTATTAAGTATATAGTTAATATATTTAAGTATATAGTATATAGTAGTTTTGAAAAAATTCTTTATTCTAGAGCTAAATTTTCATCAACGGTTTCATTTGGTTAAAAAATTGAAATTTTCATCAATGATTTCATCTTATGTGAAGAATGGAATCTACATTATGTGAATTTTTGTTACACAGCACGAAGACTTACTCTAGAGCTAAATTTTCATCAACGGTTTCATTTGGTTAAAAAATTGAAATTTTCATCAATGATTTCATCTTATGTGAAGAATGGAATCTACATTATGTGAATTTTTGTTACACAGCACGAAGACTTACTACCGTTGCAGTTGAGCATCAAGGTCTTTTCAGAAGACGCGCCCGACCTACCTGATCGGAAGAAGAAACAAATCACACTCAGAAACAAAATAAGCACACAAACGACACGTTTCAACTTTTTTTTCCAGATATTTCTTTCTCGACATTCATGCGGACCAGTTCGATCACAAGCAAACCTCGCGATTAATCATTAATTACGTATTAGTCAATTACGACATTTACGCCGAAGTCCAAAAGAATACAACGTTTACTATCCTTACCAACGTAACTGTTCGTAAGGAGAGCGGATCGACCGGGAATCGGTCTCGCGATTAATCATTAATTACGTATTAGTCAATTACGACATTTACGCCGAAGTCCAAAAGAATACAACGTTTACTATCCTTACCAACGTAACTGTTCGTAAGGAGAGCGGATCGACCGGGAATCGGAGAAAACTTTCGTAATCGTGAATCCGAACAATTTTTAAATAGATATTTTATTTCTAGAGCTTATTTCTGAGAAAGAGTACTATATGTGAATCTTCAATTTGAGGAGACTACTTTTCTGATGTGTCTATATTCAATACTCTTATTTAGAAATTAGAATAGTAATATGCTATTTTTCAATTTCGATTTTCTTTATTTTATACTCTATAGTATAGAGATAAGTTGAATTTATAAAACTTGGAAAAAATAAGGAAATAGACTGCTATTTCCATTTGCATACTATAATTTTATGAACTTTACAGAATGAAACATGTCTAATCTAAAAAGTATTAAAAATACCACACAAGTTCTTAAATAATAAGTAATGTAGAAATTAAGATACTTTCAATTTTGATATCTACATTTTGATATCTTTTTATGAACTTTACAGAATGAAACATGTCTAATCTAAAAAGTATTAAAAATACCACACAAGTTCTTAAATAATAAGTAATGTAGAAATTAAGATACTTTCAATTTTGATATCTACATTTTGATATCTTCTGAACTTAATTAGTTTAAATTTTGATATCTCCTGTATGCCCTTTCATACAATTTTGATATCTCCTGAACTTAATTAGTTTTAAGAACGTTAGAAGGTCTCTATACAGCATGTGTTCTTTAAAATACTCTGAACTTAATTAGTTTAAATTTTGATATCTCCTGTATGCCCTTTCATACAATTTTGATATCTCCTGAACTTAATTAGTTTTAAGAACGTTAGAAGGTCTCTATACAGCATGTGTTCTTTAAAATACTTTGTTCCAGAATATAAAATTCAGTTGCTAAATTTCTATTCAGCAAATCAAATATAGCTAGTAAATGTACATACGTATGTAAAACTACTTATACCGAAGTATAAGTAGTTTGATTATAGAGGATAATAAATGATGGAACTAAATTGTGGAAATTATTGCTTGTGCCCTCTGTTTACCAGGATGGCAGTGTAAGCCTGGCGTAGTCCAAATATGAGGACATCAAAAGGACAACAATTCAGATTTCAGACGAAGAGATTGAGAGGCGTAAATTGAGAACATTTAAACAAGGCATTAAACGAATTTGGTTTTGGAACTGGATTGTACGTGTATTAAGTACAATCGGTATCAACTAGATTTTGAATTGATAGAAGACCTTTCGTATAAAGAAATAGTGAATAATTTGATAATATTCATTGATAATTCTTAGAGTGATATGTAGAACTGTATATAGTAATTTAATAAATTTAATAAATTCAAAATAATTTTGAATTGATAGAAGACCTTTCGTATAAAGAAATAGTGAATAATTTGATAATATTCATTGATAATTCTTAGAGTGATATGTAGAACTGTATATAGTAATTTAATAAATTTAATAAATTCAAAATAATAATTATTTATTAATCCAGATTATTACATTATACTATTGAAATTTAATTTATTAATGTAATCATTACGGCTATATATGTTATATAAAATTACATAATGAATTAATACTATAATGAACCTTAGATTTAATAATTATTTATTAATCCAGATTATTACATTATACTATTGAAATTTAATTTATTAATGTAATCATTACGGCTATATATGTTATATAAAATTACATAATGAATTAATACTATAATGAACCTTAGATTAATATTGTATAATGAACGATATAATCATTCTGATTATAAATAGATATGAATAAATAGATGAATAGAGTATTAGCACATGATGTATGAGAACATTTAGCACAAAACAAGTATAAAAATTTTTGTATAATTAATCAATCAATTTTATTTCATTAATTAAAATTAGGGTATACATAAATATTGATTACAGTATATGATATATTTACTATTAAAGTTGAAAATATTCTCGAAGTTTTTTGCGAAATCTGACGAATTCTATTTGTGCACACTCGTTCCCCATCAAATTGGTGACGTCTTTTAGCGCGGAGTGTTGTACAAGTGAAGTTCATGGCGCGAAGACGTATCGATTCACATAGTGTTTATTATCTGTGTAATGCATCTTTCGTTATTGTTTCGTTTTTCCATTATCTATATCCACGATTTCGCGTAATTAACGTACGTTTAATATCAATAATTAATTGAATATTATAATTTATACCTAAATTATCTCTTTCTTTGATTGTGTGCGACACACTCACTCATAGTTCGTACTATGAGAAAACGGCCAGCTTACTATGACGACTGCTGGAAAAACGGAACAATAGAGGGACGCCACGATGATTACCGATAAATCCATGTAGTTATGACAACATCTGATCACACTCACTCATAGTTCGTACTATGAGAAAACGGCCAGCTTACTATGACGACTGCTGGAAAAACGGAACAATAGAGGGACGCCACGATGATTACCGATAAATCCATGTAGTTATGACAACATCTGACTTATTTTAATGATGGTAGACATATTTATACATTTATTTCCTTATTTTACTTTCTAACTGATGACATTTATTTCATATTCAATTCATATACACCCTTAACAAATAATTTTCCAAAATGGAAGCTGACTTTTATTTTAATGATGGTAGACATATTTATACATTTATTTCCTTATTTTACTTTCTAACTGATGACATTTATTTCATATTCAATTCATATACACCCTTAACAAATAATTTTCCAAAATGGAAGCTGACTGTTTACATTCTGGACATTGCGTCATTTCATTACTGCGCAGACAAAAGGTTGTACGTTTTGCAAACTAATGACCAAAGGAGAATTTCTTCAATAACTTTTATAAAAAATTAATCAATTATTTGCATGAAAGGAGGATGGATGGCTCTCTGTCATTTCATTACTGCGCAGACAAAAGGTTGTACGTTTTGCAAACTAATGACCAAAGGAGAATTTCTTCAATAACTTTTATAAAAAATTAATCAATTATTTGCATGAAAGGAGGATGGATGGCTCTCCACTTGCAGCAAACTTTATATTGTAGTATCGAAATTATTAGAATGTATAGTTATATTTTTAGTTACTTTTATTTTTAATGGATGGCCTGTTTGCTGGAGATGCGTGAACGAAAAGTATGAATGTGACGTGAGAAGTACAGCGTTGGCGTTGTAGTATCGAAATTATTAGAATGTATAGTTATATTTTTAGTTACTTTTATTTTTAATGGATGGCCTGTTTGCTGGAGATGCGTGAACGAAAAGTATGAATGTGACGTGAGAAGTACAGCGTTGGCGCGTTGAGCGCTTTTCTTTTTGAAAAAAAGGAGAGAGTCGTGAGAGTTGTAAAACAGCGTTGAACGAGTGTGGTCAAAAGAGTGATCATTTTGTGTTGCATAAAAGAATTAATTGTGTCGTTTGGGTTGCGTTGAGCGCTTTTCTTTTTGAAAAAAAGGAGAGAGTCGTGAGAGTTGTAAAACAGCGTTGAACGAGTGTGGTCAAAAGAGTGATCATTTTGTGTTGCATAAAAGAATTAATTGTGTCGTTTGGGTTTATTCGAATTATTGTTGTCTGTGTTGTCTATCTTGCTTTTATTATTTCGTTGTTTTGTTTCCGTTTTCTTTATTATTTAATATAATAAACATCATTAAATCATATCTCTCAATGTATAAAACAATAAAATGTATTATATATATATATATATTTCTATCTTGCTTTTATTATTTCGTTGTTTTGTTTCCGTTTTCTTTATTATTTAATATAATAAACATCATTAAATCATATCTCTCAATGTATAAAACAATAAAATGTATTATATATATATATATATATTAATGTAGTTTTACCGCCTCTAATGCCACAATTTACAACTACCACTTCGAACGATTATCGCAGATAATATTGAACAGCGGTCATGAAAGGTGAAAGCTGAAGTATTTGAATCACTTCGAACGATTATCGCAGATAATATTGAACAGCGGTCATGAAAGGTGAAAGCTGAAGTATTTGAACTAATTCTGATTAAATTCACTGATTTAATTCATTTCATATTTGTTAAGCTGATGTAATCGATTTTAAAATAATTCCACTATGTACCGTTCGCGAATAACGAATAAAAGAGAATAAAGTAATAAAGGCCCTTCTCTTTTCAGAGAACACCCAATATTCTTCTAACAATAATTAGCAATAATATTTTAATAATATTCGGAAAATATTAGTACGTATCATATGTTATAATTTTTAATATAAGGGAAGATGCTTAATTTCCTTCTCTTTTCAGAGAACACCCAATATTCTTCTAACAATAATTAGCAATAATATTTTAATAATATTCGGAAAATATTAGTACGTATCATATGTTATAATTTTTAATATAAGGGAAGATGCTTAATTCGAAATTAAGAAAATTTAAAGATACATAGAGCGTAGAGTATGCAATTTCTTTTTTCTATATAAGTTAATTCTAAGAAAATGAAATTATTCTTTGAAAATTCAAAGAATAATTCGATTATAAATATTTATCGTAGAGTATGCAATTTCTTTTTTCTATATAAGTTAATTCTAAGAAAATGAAATTATTCTTTGAAAATTCAAAGAATAATTCGATTATAAATATTTATAATATATACATAGTATATTATATTGTAATGCAAATTAATTAACTGTATAATATATATTACAAACATATCATAAACTGTAAAAGATAAAAGAAAGGGTTTCAGACAACAGTTGCTTCTTTTGATTCTATAATATATACATAGTATATTATATTGTAATGCAAATTAATTAACTGTATAATATATATTACAAACATATCATAAACTGTAAAAGATAAAAGAAAGGGTTTCAGACAACAGTTGCTTCTTTTGATTCTGACTATCATGTGATAAATATTTATAAATTGTATACATAAAATAAAAAAATTTCTAAACAAAAATTCTTTTCTTCGCGTGAAGTAATCGATAGTTTAAATAACATCCTTTTTTTAATATAAATTTGTTGTACTCTTCGATATTGTTTGTGCTCTTAGATATTTTCTTCGTTAAAAAAATTTCTAAACAAAAATTCTTTTCTTCGCGTGAAGTAATCGATAGTTTAAATAACATCCTTTTTTTAATATAAATTTGTTGTACTCTTCGATATTGTTTGTGCTCTTAGATATTTTCTTCGCAAATGCAATGACGCACGTTGCGGTTACACAATTTTTAAATAAATATTTACATACTTATTTACATTGAATCCTTTCGATATTCCACGAAAAAATATTAGGATAATATGGATTAAAGAGTGACTAGCTCGGAAGATATTTTAATCTCAAGTTTGTTTCCTTCGTTTTTAAATTTATTTACATACTTATTTACATTGAATCCTTTCGATATTCCACGAAAAAATATTAGGATAATATGGATTAAAGAGTGACTAGCTCGGAAGATATTTTAATCTCAAGTTTGTTTCCTTCGTTTTTAAATTCATTGATTTTCGTCTTTAAAGAAATTATCTTCAGTTATATAAATGTGAAAAAAATTCAGCCTTTAAGATGACCGTAGGCATTTTTTAAATTCATTGATTTTCGTCTTTAAAGAAATTATCTTCAGTTATATAAATGTGAAAAAAATTCAGCCTTTAAGATGACCGTAGGCAGAATTTTTTTTACGACCGACAAGTTTGCGATTACAATTTTATTTTCTGAAATGGTATGTAAACAATATAAACAGTAGTCCTCTATAACCGCTAACCTATTGCTAAAATTGAAAAGAACATATACAATTTCGACAAGTTTGCGATTACAATTTTATTTTCTGAAATGGTATGTAAACAATATAAACAGTAGTCCTCTATAACCGCTAACCTATTGCTAAAATTGAAAAGAACATATACAATTGTGGCACACAATACTTAACTTATAAATTATGCCGGACGATCCATTATCTATTGCGATATTTAAATTGATTTGGATGATTTAACAAAAAAATATTCGAATCTTTTAACAATGGAATTTAATTTCAAAAGTGTGTGCATATCTGTTTGCGTATTTAAAATTAAGCGATGACGAGTGTATTCATCGAACGCAAAGCAAATATAGGATTCGACCGAATAATATGTAAAAGTGGACAGAATGCAATTCTTTATGAAAAAGTGAGGAAAAAATGTAGAATAAAATTTTTTGATCTGTGTGTTTGTGTTTTCAAAAAGAAAAAAAAAAAAAAAAAAAAAAAAAAA
>NIPQ01048298.1:0-10165 GCA_002806875.1 Lepidotrigona ventralis hoosana | reverse complement strand
CCCCCCCCCCCCCCCCCGATTACGGAGAAACTCCACGCTGAACGAGATAACGGGGTTTCGCTTTAACGTTTGTATCCGGCAACGCTTTTAATTGGGCTTAATGCCGTAAACAGTGTACGCGTTAATGAAAAGTACCTCGGACGCGGGCATTACTATTCGGTACATTAAGTCGCAAAATGAAATTCACAATCGATGACCACGCTCGACCATCGGCGAAAGAGTAATAATCGCATCGCGATAAATATGTATATGAGTTTATCGTAATAATGAGTTCACCGATTCCTGGTGTGCACAGAGGAGGACGAGGAGGAGGAGGAGGAGGAGGAGGAGGAGGCTGCACCAGCGGCGGTATAGGATGACGCGAGCGGACGCGGTGGCTTGTCTCCTCGAGGAGAGAGCAACAGGGACGGAGGGAAACGATGAAAGGGTGAGAAAGAGAGAGACGTGGAACGACGCCAGAGAGAGAGAGAGTGAGAGAGATCCGGGGGTGTACGTGCGTGCGTGCACAGGGAGTAGGTTGGCGGGTAGAAAATCAGGGATATAGGGGGTGGTAGGAGAATGGCACTGCCGGCGGAGGTAGCGGCAGCGACAGCGACGAGGTAGGGGCGGCTAAAGTTGGTTATTTTATTGGAAATTTTGGCGAGTCCGCGCGCGCTCGAATTTGTGAATCGCGACTGTTCGATTGCTTTCAAAGGTAAATTAATATCGCGCCATGAACACGTGCCCATCCGATGCACTGATGAGCTTAATGAGAACGGAAGTAAAGAGCCGTGGATAAATGTTACTTTGATCAGCAACTAATTGGACTCCCGGGCAAAACACTAGTAATTGTCGATGAGCTCATAAAGCCCAGGGACGAGCCATAATTCGTCGAAGTGGTAGAACGCTATATTCGAATCGTCGCGGTCGATGCTACTTGATAATCGATCTTGCCGATATCTCGCGAATCAAACCTGGTCCTGGTTTCGTTTATTTGTAAAGGAATTCGAAAGATCTGTTCCCGTTTGGTTGTACGAAAAATACCTGGTGTTTGGACACGTTCAAATGTATAAATACATTTCCAAATTCAAATGAAACTAATCGAATTCTGAGTTTTGGCAATATGTCTTAAATGGAAATGGTAGATCTCAAAAGAATACGTACTTATTAAGTTATCATAAAAATGATAGATACTATTGATTAGTATAAACGAAAGAAAAGAAATAATTGAACGTCTCATATTGGGAGTTTAGAACGATCGTGACATCTGTCACTGTAAATTTCTATAAATTTCATAGAATATCAACATAAGACTTAATCGACGACGACGCGTATCGCTCGTTTCAATTTCATAGATTATTTGTCCAATCATTGCCAAGAAGTAAAGGCTTGACTCTCGTTATAAAGATTGAAAATTGCACCAACTTCTTGTTCAAATACTTATACAGAGATCGTGGTTTCGCACTTAAAATACACGTGTACACGAATCAAGGATGTGCTTTTACACTGTATGTGTATTACGATTATAATAATCAACGTCGTGTGATTTTCAACGATTAACGACCATCGATAAAAATGTATTGGAATAAATTTAAACATTCTTTATATAAAGAACTACACGGATCCGGATTCATTCGCTACATGTGTATTTACATATACGTGAAACAGTGGCCTGTAGTATATATAGGAGAAGCACGCGAGAACAGCGAGCGGACGTGGGAACAGCAGACGCTGCTCGCAACGTGTCCGTCGAGTAGCAATAAAGGAAATCGAGGAATGAAGAGCCATTTTAGTACATCTGCCGCTGCGTCGTCCATCACTTGCACAACCGGGCTAGCTAATACACGTATAATTACTCGTTTCTAAGATTTATTTTAACTATCCCCTATATCTTGCCTCTCCTAACGAGCGCGACTCTCCTATTTACCCTCAAATCGCACGGACCGCGAAGCAAGTAACAGTCGGTTCAGAGAACGATCAATTTAACGATCGATCCCTTTCGGCAAATTTTATCATCGAATAAAAGCCAGTATATAAAAAAGGGGAACTTGGTTTTCAGTAATATATGAATCAATATAAACTTGATCTTATAATATAGACCGACTGTGCTGTTAAAATAGAAGAAACGACAATTAATTGTCTTAGTTGATCAATTAATTAATTCTCTTCCCCTTTTTTTTTTTCCAACGACGAGCCGTGTTCCGCGTGCTAATAATAATACGAGTCTTTCGCGAAAGCGAGAAGAACTTTCTAAAGAGAAAGAAATTGAGGAGAATGAGGGAGGGAGGGGGAGGGAGCAAACGGTTGGTTAGGATAGTTGGTCTTTGGTCTTTGGCGTGGCGCAACCCGCTCGCTCCATTAACTCGTTCATAGGCGATCTAACGTCGTGGCGTTGTCTCACACCCCATAAGCCGGCAGTAAATCAGCTCTAGCACCCGCCTTACCACCGTTCCTCTGCCGCGCGATTTGCCGTTTTGGCTTCACCTAGGTTGGAAACGACGGCGGCGGCAAACCCGAAACTCAAGCCAAACGTAGGAACAGCCACGAGGAGGGCAGCTAGCCTACCCGCTTCTCTTCTGTGCGCGAACCGACGCCCGACACACAGTGTCGGTGTAAGATCGCGCGCGAATCCATAATCGCTGTAAACCCAAGGACTTAGGCGGGATGAAACCGCGGGATCCTCTCTCTATCGTGGAACGTAAGCACGCGCTGCTACGTTACACGTACCAATACACGCGTTTCTGTATGTCCTGTCTGTACGTGTGCATACATATGCATGTACACACAGAGGCGAGGAACGAGCGCTGCTGGGTTGCTTCATTCAGCGGCTGGCAATCTGTATTAGCTTTCTCGTGTAGTAGCCGGAGAGGACGTACGAGAAGGGAGTTGGTGTGGTCGCCTCTAGCCTAAATCTATATTTCTACCTCCCATAACCCGTATCTGTTCATCTGCTACCACCGGAGCTAACGGTGGCAGAAGCGTTTCGCGCAACCTTCCCACCACCATCCGTAACCATCCCCGGTGTGTTTCCACCCACCCTTCCTCCCTCCACTTCACTTCTCTTCTCTTCTCTATCGCGTTCTCTGCTCTTCACCTTCGTACTCGGCGTACGACCACGCGCGCGTCTCTCTTGCATCTCGCATCTTCCTCTCGCCCCGACCTCCGACGTTTCGAACTCGCTTCCCGCCGACGACAAATCCTCGGCGCGGCGGCGCTCCTACGGACCAGCGCGGCGCGACGGTACGAGCACATTTTCCTGAAATACGACGTCCCCGGGAGCATAAACGCCGTTACTATTCCCACAAGTTGTAACTGGTGTTAATTATTGACTTGATACGAGCACGTGTGTGTACGTGTGTTTACGCACGCGGGTAGACGGCCCAGTGTGTGCGTGTTTCTACGTTTACACACGGCGGTGGCGGCAGCGGCGCAGGGGGAGGGGGACCGGGATGGTACGGAGAGGGGTGACACAGGGAATACGAAGCGGAGATACAGAAGGTAGCTTCTGTGCGCGTGTGTATCCACGGAATCGCTGCTGCAACGCGGCTGGGGTGGCACGGATAGAGAGGGTGAGAGAAGGATGGGCCGATTGCCTTTTCGAGCGACGCAACGTTACCTGCCGATATCCGATTAACGTCACTTCTTTTCTCCTCCCCCTCCCCTTTCGTGATTACGTACGTACGAACGTCGTCGATGATTCACTTTCGTGTTTCGACTTTTTTTCGGAGGAGTTATCAGGAGGAGTCGCTGTTATCTCGACGAAAGATGATTGTATTAAGAGCTTGGCGGAAGGATTTTTTTCATATTGCGTTACCACCACTTTCAATGACGTTTTGAAGTCTTTTCTAGTTGTGTGATGAAATAAAAGAGTGTTTAATATGTTTCTTTCGTCTCGCCAAAGTAGGAAGGGACAACAAAAGAGACTAAGATCTGTCTATCTATGTATATTGTACAATTTGCTCACGAAAGTATTTCAACACTTCACAAAAAGCTAGCAATTTGGAAATATATATAGAAGTCAATATAACATTATATTAATATATAACACGAATAATCATTTTAAACAGATATATAATAGGTATCAAACATAGGTACGAATACAAAGAACAATTTATACATAAGTACATAAAATATTACGAACATGGCAGTCTTGCATAGATTGGAGATATCTACTTACATGCCGAATATTTCCGTGAGCTATATACTTGTGAGTCGTGATTTAGTGGTGATAAATAATCTTATTGATCATGATATAACTGAATACAAAATTCTGATTGATCAGTCGTCTGCCCGGTATATAATGTAGATTAATTCTAAAACTTCACGACTTTATATGAACGCAGCAAGTCTTGTAAAAGTGATACGAGTCAATATATAGCCATACATCTCACTCAATAGCTTTAGGACGTTTTTTATTCCTCACAGATAAATTGTACGTGTTTTATTTTATCATTGATTCTCTATTGAACTTTGATACTTGTCCCAAGACATTCGACTTGGCGTGGATCTTCTAAAACTGAAGCGTGAAAAACAAAAGAAGAAAAAAAAGAAAAAGAACAGCTTGTCCGTCGTTTCGATTTGTTTCCCGAAAGGAAAGTTCTAAGCAGGCAGGTATCGTGTATATGGAACAGCCTCGGTTACGCGTTTCATGCAATCGTAGGAAGTATCCGACTAAATTGAAAGTTCCGTCTGAGAGGGAAATACATTTGTAAATGAAACAGTCATGAACGTATGCCCGTGGCAGCCTGCGGCTATTCAATCTAACCGGGGTACAAAGCTAATAGAAATTCTACGTCTCTCGCATAAAGGAAACCGTGAAATAAAATCGAATGTGTACCCCCTTGCACGGATTACCAATAAGTTGAGCGTCCGATCGTTCGATGCCCACCCTGAAGATCGTGCCCTCGAGTCTGTGAAATCAACTCTCGATTCTCGGGCTTCTTTCGACCCCGTGGCTGCGCCCCTTGCTCCGAATCCGAAATTCGAAATTCGCGCCTGCCGATCAGTGAAATTCTGTCAAAATGAAGACTATGGAGAGAGGGGACACGGGATACATAGAATTTTCTACGCTCTCGTAGAAGAGAGGAATTCCAAAATTCGTCAGATACAATCAAGCTTATTTGATTTTACCTCTAAAACACGTCATCTTCAATTTTTCAAAAAGTAACTCGACGATATCCTTTTAACAGAGCATTGTAAATTCGTATGATGGTATTCGTACTTTTGCTCCATTTAGTGCATTTGTAATGTTATAACAAGATATTTGTGACAATTACGTTGGGTATATAACTATATCCAATTATTATTTTATTTTTTATTTATCGTAATTTGGGTATAACTTTCACGACTATTAATTAATAATAATTTTTGAGATATTTAAACAATTTGCATTTTTAAATATAAATGATTAGTTTTCATTTCGAGTGTGTCGTATTAAAGTAGAATTAAGGTAAAATCAAGGTAAAATCAAAAGATCAATAGTCAATTTGCCATTTCTTTTTACAAAACAAGCTTCAAAATTCGTGATACTCGTCAATGAAACTGCTAATTAATTGAGATGAATTATTTTTTTATTGAATTTGTAAGGGAATCCCCTTGCTAAACGAGATACAATTGATCACAATGACTTGGTGTTCGCAATACATACTGAATTAAAGATTACGGTTTAAAGTAGTTTAAAGCTTGAAGAAGTGAAGAATATTACACGTTGTCATCAAAAAAAATGTCAGAGCCAAAGTAAAGTAATGTCGAGTCAAAGTCGACGATTGAAAAGGTACCCCAAGTTGTAATCTCAAGGTTTACAACGGGCCATATAAAACTCAGCCACTAGTATATCCTCAACAAAGAAGATCTCCCAACTTATGACATGTCCAAAGTTAAATTGATAATGGACTATGTTATTGTCTATATAGTACAGAAAATACATCGCCAATAGACATCAACAGTCCTAAAATTAATATATTTTATGAAACAGTCTCAACTTATTTATAATAAATTGTAAGATTTAGTTCCAAGTCGTTAATAACCCACGCAAGTGGCTGATGCGACTGTAAATAATTAAAATAATAAAAAAGAAGAAAAGAAATACGAATATTTCTGTGACGAAAGAATTCGACTTTCGTTGCTTATTTTTGACTGCGACAAAAACTGAGATCTTCGTCGCGGGCTGACTTCACTCTGTACGAGTCGACGAGATAATTCATTGTTCGATAATTTGGAGCCAGTTCGTTGCGCCAATTTGAAATGTATCTAAAAGGATTCAAGAGATGGTGGGTTGTGTGAGGTGGAGCATACGGAAATACAAAAGGTGACGTGGCAAGAGAACAGAGAGAAAGAGAGAGAGAGAGAGAGAGAGAAGTAAGAGAGTCAGGAGTAGACGAAAGACGGTGCAACTAGGCTTGAGAAACGTGGGAGGAGAGACGAAAAGAGCGAGGAGAGTAACGTTTTCCTGGCCGTGACACTGCTACGACGACGACGCTTGGTTCCCGAGCATTTTACCCTCGCTGTCGGTGACATATTTCTTGATTTTCAGAACAATACGGCTATAAAGCAACGAAGGCGTGTAAGAGTGCGTGGCGAGCAAAGTATATTTACCTGTTGTACGATGAATAGCTAAAAGTAGCAAGAGCAATCGAATAATTCGGAATGCGTGCCGTGTTGTCGGCCACGCACAATTTCATTCACCGAGCGGGTGTTGCCGCTGCTTTGGCCACCGTCTGTCTGTCGTCGGTTCGTTCTGCAGAACAATTTCGTAATTACAGCGATGGAAAATATCTCAAGTTCGGAAAAGAGATCTAGACAAGCTGTTTTTCATTGAAATATGATTTTTCATTTTTTTTTTTTTTTATGTCAAACATCTTCTTGGAATGTTACAAGTCTTTTTTTTTATGAAAATGAGAGGTAGATTGAAATATAAAAATTGGAGCATATTCAACCTCTTCTTGTCTTCCAATATCAAGTTATTGAAAATTTTATATAGTGTAATGAGTAATATTTTCGTGAAAAGATTGATGAACATCGTAGTATAGGGAGTCAATTTGTTACTCAGATTTCTAAAAATATCTTATTGATATATTAGATACAATTTTTCGTTTCGATTCTAACATTTCTTGAAGTATTGCAAGTTCTTTTTACTACAAGAGTACAAGATTCGAAAAATCGTATATTAACCAGAAGAAACGAGTCAGATATATAATTTTTTGGACATATTTATGAATCTCCTATAATTCAATGCGATCTTTCATTTCTAGTAAAAATAAATTATAATATGCACTTACATTTGAAAGAGTTGAAACCAACTTATTAATTGATTCGTCTTTTAATCTCACGATTACAGAATTTTCTTTCTTTATTAATTATTACTACACTGTACGTGTAACATAACGACAATATTGCGTTAACGAGAAATACACAGATAGGTGATTATGTATCGATGCAAGTGTGTATTGATTTGGGACTCATCGTTGCTTGTATAATTGTGGCTGTTTTAAATGAGAAATACAAAACGTCGTGTTTTTCGTCGCTATAAAAATTCGTCGGCAAGGGTAATAAGAGCACCAAGGTGTTGTTTAAACGATGGCGGACGTGAGGAACGAAAGGAGAACGACTGGGAGAGGTCACAGGGGATATTGGCACGAGGGAAAACCAAGAAAGGGAGAACGACAGACGTTTATTCCTGGCCAGACTGCGGACGATTCGCAGCAATAAGAGGCTTCTGCTGGCGAAGGGATGAATCGCCGGGAGATGATTATTTCGTGGCTCACCGGGATTGAATCCGCGTTGAAGAGTGCTCGACGTGGCGCGGTCAGGCCAGTCTTGCGAAAGCGGAAGATCGTCGATTCGGTCTTTCATCGGACGCGACTTTCCAATATCGTCTCCAGCGACGTTCCGATCAACAACGTTACCGTCGCTGCCATTGCCACTCTTTTGCCATAATCTTTTGGCATAACCTCCGTCTGTTCCCTCTATCTCGCATTGAACATCGTCTATCATGCGATCCGTGTCTTTGCACGATCTTTTGTGTGATATCGTGCGATCGTGATACTTTCGATCGATTAGGATTATTGGGAATTAGAGCACAGTATCGTATCTTTTTTTTTGGTTTTTAGGTTTTGGTTGTTAGTTAATTGTTCTGGAGGGTTTTCACAAATTTCTAAAGCATTTAACGCTTTGTCGTAATAAAGCAAATGAATAATGTTTTAACAGTGTCGCAATAATTGTGAAAGGACGCACGTTGAACGATCGTGGGCTGCTTCTTCTTGATACTCTTTTAATCGTTCGCGAATATTTCATTATTTGACAGAACACTGCGATATTTCTGCGAATGGTGAACTTCATCGGAGTGTCTTTAGCGAATTAATGGCGAATCGATAACTAGAGGCGTAAAAAACTACGAAACCCGACGCGAGAGCATTGTTACAAATGGAACAATATTGTGTCTTAATTTTCTAAATTTCTATGAAGATCTAAGGAAATGATACTGTTATTAACGCGAGAATCTTATTCACAAATGACACAATATTCGAAACGTTCTTAATTTGTATCGAATCGAAGTGTTACGAAGTACAAGTAAAAAAAAGGGGAGGAGGGGAGGAAGCGTACATAAAGAAAGCGTACGACGAATAATATTTCTCCAAACAAACAGATCAGATTTCAACTGTTGATCCAGCGAGTTAAAGTATCGGCGTTATGGGGTAATTTAATCGTAATGAGAAATCGTGTTTCCAGTCGGTGGCACGGAGCAGTCTGTAAGATCGAGAGACACGGTGCGATTCTATTTAGCGGTGCGTCGTTTGACGGGGTTTATTGGGGGTGCAACAGGTCGGGTTAGAGTAGAGTGTGTTCTCTCACCACCATCATTAGTCAACGTCACCACCCGAGTCTCTCTCTTCCTCTTCGAATCTCTCTCTCTCTCTCTCTCTCTCTCTCCTTCCCCCATGTTTCTCACGCGCGCTTGTTACCTATCTTCTTCTTCGTCCGTGCGTCTACCCACCTGGCTGGCTGGTTGGCTGGTTGACTGGTTGGTTGACTGCTTATCTACCCTTTCCTGTATCTATTGCTAGCATATCGTCGATCACTAAATCGCTCAACGTGTATATCGTGCGATTCCTCGTGAAAAGAACGTACACTACCGGGTGTACTCGACGTTTTTATCTGCGGTTTAGCGTCCGGATTTTTTCTTCATTTCGGACTTCATTTATTTTCCGAAAACGAGTTTCAAATAAGATGAGTGAATTTAATTCTCTTAACGTGCAAATGCTCTAGTTTCTATATTCATTGATTCTATATTTTATATTCATCACGTGTCTATAATATTTCGTGTATGTATTTTAGACGTTAACGACGATTAATTAATCCGCGAAATATTAATGAAGTATAAATTCTCGCGCCAAGTTGCTGAATGTGATTATTAACAAATTAAATACTTTAATTATACATAGTTTCATGAAAACGTCGCGTGTCCATGATACTCTGCGCAATTTCGTATACTAACAACGATTAATTAGTGGCTGCTAATAACTCATTAGAGTTGACGCAACCTTAAAAATTCTACGAACTAGATGATCAATCAGTTTATAGGACATTGAAACAAGAAACGTTCTGTTCGTGATCAAATTGGTGAACGTGAAATTTCATTTTGACAAATAGAACTTCAAATATACATGTGTATATACGTGTATAGAATATTTTACATAATTGTACATATTAACAAGATAGTTTTTGAATTTCCTTTTAATCTTTATATTACAATATTAATGTATCATAATTAGTGTGTGTAGCAATTTTGAACATATGGCCAAAGTGTTGAAGATAGTTTCATCGAGTATTGATTGTGATCTCTTTGAAAATATATGTACGTATATATATTTTTATTAAACATTTTGTACATTTCTATACATACTTTTGGATTATATGGTATAATATGATTATACGAAAATGGTGTCATTGAATATTGAGATTTATCAATATAATGAATAATTGATTGTGATATATATTTGTATTAAACATTTCTATACGTACATTTTAGATTATATAACATATGACTGTGTGAAATAATCAGCTTTCACTACAGTATTAATCCAATTTCAAAATACTTCATACAACACACGCGATACGTTCGTAAAAACTTTCCACAAACGTTCGAATACAATCCTTCCTAAGCAATAGATATCTCGATACTGTAACC
>NIPQ01048281.1:0-10251 GCA_002806875.1 Lepidotrigona ventralis hoosana | reverse complement strand
GAATGGAGTAAAGTGAAGAATTTTACGGTGAAGAATTTTACGCGTTTGTGACGTACAATACCACGATGTGCAAGGTTGCTTGATTATCCTAATATTATCCGATAAAACTATATAATTGATAATGCGCTAAACCGTTTTGCTAGCATTATTATTACTCATAAATTAAGCCAGCGGAGATGTCTAAGACACTTTACCAATTTGCTAGAGAATTAATAAAATTCATGGATCCTGTGAAGTTTGTGGATGTTAATTACTTAAACCGTTTTGCTAGCATTATTATTACTCATAAATTAAGCCAGCGGAGATGTCTAAGACACTTTACCAATTTGCTAGAGAATTAATAAA
Source organism: Lepidotrigona ventralis hoosana (assembly GCA_002806875.1). Lineage (NCBI taxonomy): Eukaryota > Metazoa > Arthropoda > Insecta > Hymenoptera > Apidae > Lepidotrigona > Lepidotrigona ventralis. Next base: position 9,906 of record NIPQ01048281.1, on the reverse strand, counting down.
ATTCATGGATCCTGTGAAGTTTGTGGATGTTAATTACATTGATATTCCGACAACACCGGCGACAAACAGGTATTTGAAATTAAATTGATCAAGGAATCATTAGTTGGTGAACTTAAATTGATCTGGCTTCGTCTGCGTTGAAGTTTGATGGAATAAATAAGCTCATAAGTTCAGAGAAGCTATCGCTGGAATTTGTAAGATCTTGCACTTATGCACACCGTGGTTTTACATTTCATTACTAGACAGACTTCTAAGAAGCACGCCTCGGATATCTATAGTACGGTACATCTATTCTCCAGGCTATCGCGAGACAGACTAACAATGACAAATAGAGTCCATCAAGTTCCTAAAACAAGCTTCTCCGAGAGATCCAATCATCAATCTCTATAAGGACATCAATTTCGGTCTATTTATCTAGATCCCTCCTAAAATTCCAACTATCAACTCTAGGCTAAATCAATGTGTTTATCAAGTTTTGATGCATGGTGGACAGATTTGACTCAAAATGACTCAAAGAACGTCTTTCACAAAAATATGAATGTTTGTACGCCCGCGCAGTCTGCGAATAACTCGATTAACAAGATTAATTGTCATATTTACATAGATATCTCCGATTACGGTCTAAATATTTGGTAAAGATAATAGGTTTATTAACCATCTAAAAAAATCACTTGATCGTCATTTATTTATCAAAATAGCCTGGTGTCCGAATAACATTTTCAGAAATACGCCAGCTGTTTATTTTAAAAGTGTGCGTTTAAAAGAATTTAAACTTGATTTAAATTTGAAAGTTGAAGCCGACAAGCCTGAAACGATATCCACAATGCTGCAATTCCGCAATTTTTGCCACAGCGTTGTGATAGAACCTAAGCTTTCAAAGAGTTTGATTGTTTAATTCTTGATAATTCTCGAGGAAGAGAATTTTCTTGACAAACTCAACGTTCAATAATTCTCGAAGAAGAGAGTTTCCATTAACTCGCAAAAAAATTGGCAAGCGAAAAACAGATTTTTGTCAAAACTTGGAGAAAATCAGAGGCGTTCCCTTGAATCAGAGAGGCTGAAATCTCAATCTCAGATTTGAGGTTTCAATTCATCCTGAATTGATATCTTTTATAATATAAGAGATTCTTTCAATATCTGGACAACAATGTACTTGTTACTAAAAGTAAAACGTGAAATAATTTGAACAATTGAAAAAAATTCTTAATATTGATCCAAAATTTCATACATAACTAATATTTATTGATGCTGGTAAATTAAGAAACGACAATGGAATTTTGAATATAATCATCTTTATGAATTACTACTTTACAATTTTTTTCATTATAATAATTTATTCCCTGAAGGTCGTAGGAAAAAGGCTTCTATATAAACTCGAAAGATCGCACGTTTTGTGATGTCACTGAATGTGACAATCAATTTGACACGGAAAGGGGGTTGGAACAAAAGTTTCCGCATTTTTCGAGGAACGAATGCCCCCCTTTAAACTAACTGCACAATGTGCATACACTATCATACAATATCATCGCGCAGAGTCTCGTGAAGTTACACGCGTTTTTGCACTTACGTTACGCGCACGATTCGCGCAGGAAACGCAACGTCGTAATCGACCGGCGTTCCATTGAAAGGGATGGCGAGGTATCGCTGAGCGGAAAGGCAAACGTCGGTCCGTTAAAAGAATTGTAAATTGAAGGCGGCCGGCTCGTTAAGGGAGCGTAAAGTGCGTCGTTTGAAATCCAGATTTCCAACTCTGCGCAACTATGCGCCACGATAGATTGCTAATCCCGCTGTCCTCTCATCTTCCTTTTTACACTCGCCCTTTCAGCACGTTCGCCTGGAAGAAAGAAAAGAAGCACGGATCGAGCGTGCAACGTCTCTCTTTCTCTCTCTCTGTCTTTCTCATTCTCTCTTATTCGGCTCCGGTCGACCCTGTCGGCCATTCTTTGCTGCTTAAGGGCGCGCGGAACGCAGAAATGGCAGAGTGGAAACGGGAAATTGTCGGCACTCGATCCCCCTCGGACGTAAACGAAGACGTAGTGAGGCGTGCAATGATCAAGTATATCTGGGAAAAGATTAACGACTGGTCGGGGCCACGTGAAAGGCACGAAGCAAGGAGAGAGAGAGGCTGGACGGGCACAAGAGAGCAAGGAGGGCCAATTACGGCCGTCTCCTCGATCCGTCTCGCCACGATTTCGACTCGATTCCCCGATTTAATCGAAGTTCGACGGCCCACGGATTCTAACTTGGCCGCAACTCGCGCGCAGAAAACGTCTAGAAAGTTGCGCCGCCCCGGTCGCGCATCCCTGCGAATCTCAATGGCAAAGCTATTGGGGAACTACTAGGGAGGTTTGTGACGTTTTGCCGGAAGAAGTTCTCCGGTGCGTCGGAGATCTTGCAATTAAAGTTTAGATTTCCTACGAGTTCTTTCCTCTCTCTCTCTCTCTCTCTCTCTCTCTCTCTCTCTCTCTTTCGTATGCCAAGATGTGCCTCTCGAAAATGGGCGATGGGATGCTCGATTCGTTGTACCTTGTTTAAGCAAACAGTACCGTTAAATTAAATTAAATTTCTTACACAATCCGTGAACACGTTGAGACTTTGGGCTACTTTCTCTAAAATTCTGCCCACCTACGTAGCTACTAAAATTATTAAACACAATGCCCGAAATTTCACTGAAACGACGAAATATCGAAGGCTATCGAGGCTATCGTTTTCCAATCTGCTGACTGAATATGCCTGAATTAAAATTTAGCCCGACGTGTCGTTAAAATCGTTTTTTAACGTTACTTGCAAGCGCGAGACGAGATCGTTATAATAAATATTAAAATTTAACGCTCGTCGTTAAAACCTGCGTCACTCGAGACGCCCTCGATCGTAATTCGTGCAGTTGCTTCATCAAATTATCTAATTGCCGCGACTCGTTCAAATATCCCAATTATATCCGGCTGGAATATTTCTTCGAATAGCTGGAATTTCGTACACACAGAGACCGCGTTACATTATGCAAGCGAGGCGCAAGCGTTGCACATTCGGGTTACTTTAATTAGCGAACGCTCCTCTTTAGATAACATCAAGGGAAGGGGGGGTGGGTGGTGAATTTCCTCTCTCTGGAACGAACCTTCCGTTAGAAGGGATAATGCGATTAAGGTATGCACTCTCACGAACGCCACGATCTCTTTCGATCGTTCGATAGCTCGACGCTTTCCACGTTGAAACTGCGACCAAAGTAAGAAAGAAGTCTTCTCTCCCGGCTCTCCCTTAAAAACAGACATCAAACCGCTTCTTTTTTCTCCCTTTCCATCGTACGTTCCTTTGTTTCCTTCTTTTCGATCTCGCTATCAGTATTTCTATCTCGTTGCGTTTTATTTCAGTTTATAATCTGCGAAGGGAAATTTCGAGACAATTTTGCTGTTTGACGTCGCGACAGTCCGAAACAAATAATTTCCTCTCACGTAGAAAGTTCACCTGAAGTCATGCGAATTGATCAATTAATATTTTAGTCGTTAAATTGTTTTCTCAAACAGGGAATTAAAAAATTCTGCAAATGAAGCTGTTCTATTTATCATAAAATAATCACCATGTCCATAAATATAATTTAGTTAGCTATTCGTGTTTAATAATAATTCGAATAGAGAGAATCAGGAATAGAGTTTCTATAATTAATCTAACGTCGTGTTTTATTTTTAAACCTACGTCAATGTGATTAGACAAACATAGATACCGATGTAAAAATAGCGTACGCTACTTTGTGAAATTTTGATAAATGTCATCATAGCAACTAAGTCATTTTGTTTGTTCGCGAAACAAATACGAGACCTTTCATTCTCTCTCTGATTGCATAAAAATTTTCCGAACTGTTCTCTAGACTTCACCATTTTAAACACTCAAAGTACACCGAAGTATTTATTTATGTATATCAAAAGTCTGAGAACACGTCTCATCTTTTTTGTTTTTTAATCCTCTGTTCGATGGATAAAAATATTCGTCGAACATTTTCATCCACGTTCTATTCGTTTCGTTCTCAGTCGTTATTCTCGTGTCTGAATGTTTAATTCTTCAACGATAATGTCTCATAGAATAGAGCGATAGAATATTCTACAACAGTTTTAAGTAACAAGAACATTTCGACAAGAACATTTTTCTTTATTAAAGCGATATATTTAGCCAGCGAGTATACGATATTGATTTTACAGCTTTCATAAACAGGAAGCCAAATAACGCCGGTCATAAAGTGATTTAACTTACCATAAAACTTTATTACCATCCGCATCGGCGCTAACGATAATAGCCGCGCCAATAAAATATGTATCTCAATTACAGCGCATTAAAATTAAAATAAAACCCGTGGCAGAAATCTCGGTGTTACTCGACGTCGACTTGTTGAATATTAATTAATAAGACCGTTCGAAATTTTTGAAAATTTTCGTTTCGTCACTATCCGCAGAAAAGACGGTGGAAATGATCTACGACAAACGATCCTGTCATTGCAGCGATAGAAAATTCGAAGAAACGCCTGAAATTCCAAAATTTATTGTATCGATTTCGTTTCAGTTTTAGTATTGGAATGGTATCTTTCTCAATTCTAGAAACTCATTGACTTTCGTTGAATTCGGAAATTGTTTCTCGCGCGGTCGCTCGCTCAACAATTATCCTCGTTTCTCGTTTCTTCCCTCTCTCGAGAAAGAAATTCCCCTTCTCTTCCCTTTCACTGCTTGCTTGGTGTAAGTAACATCGCGGAATATTTCGACGCGGGAATGTCAACGATTATTAAAATCTCAAAACTGACGTTGCACTGAAAATTCGTGCGAAACAGCGCCAGAAGGGGCTGGGTAATATCCCTTTGGTCTGTTGTTCGCGTACAACGAGCAAAGATCGGGGAGGGCCAGCGGACCACCGGAAATTATTCAGTTCGACCATGCATGGAAATTGCTTCTGGCCGAGAACATCAACGCATACTGTCTGCTACTTCCTTTCACGAGCTGTTTCGTGGTTTTCTCCAGTTTACCTGAGCATACACTCGCGCGCGCGCGTGTGTGTGTGTGTGTGTGTGTGAAACAGATGGACGAAGAAAGCACGCTGTGCTCGCGCGTATAATTAATTAATTGCTCTAATGGCCAGGCCAATGCGACGAGCCCGTTGACAATGATTATAGTGACAAGTTGTGAAACTGGTTTCTCCAGAAGATCAGTTGTCATTTCGTGAAAATAAAAAAGAAAGTAAAAGTTCTTGCAGGAAATAAATTTGTTGGGCAATCTTACTGTGGATGAGTGGCGTAAGAGATTCGTTAATTTTTAGACACGAGCAGAGAACAGATTCTCGGAAATTCAATTTTGCAATTAAATTCTGCATAGAGGATTGAGACACGGCAGCGTGTCATTACTTCTTCGAAATATTCTTTGCCGCAGAGAAAACAGAGGAAACTTTAATTTTCAATTAACGAAACGGCCGACTGATATAATTTGAAATCACTTAATTTCTTGCAGGCAAGAGCACAGGCAAGGCCAGAGAATATCTGGCGTATAATTGGCCGCGCGTACAATGGCGATTGTCGCGGTAGAACGGCGATAGGCACGAAGACGGTGAAAAAGTAGCTGAGTGGATTCCGCGAAGACGTCACCGAGGAAAATCGTCAGAGCGTGGACAACACACACACACACACACACACACAGTGGAAGAAACGTTCGTGTCCCAAGGAAAACCGGATTGTTACCAATTAAACGATTCCAGTCGATGCTCCCGCTGCCTCTATAATTTCGATTTAACTCTGTAATTATGCTGGTAAATTGCGTCTTTAATTATCCACCTCGACTCGGCAAAGCTGCTTTTCATCCGTTTCCTGCTCAACGATATCAAAAGGGGGCGTGCAGATCCTTGCTTCGCCTTTGCCGCCTTCTTCTTCTTCTTCTCTACGCTGAGAGAAATTATTTTCTTCGACTCGCGACAAACCAGCTCCGGCGATATCATCTCGCCACGGCGTTAGTGGTGTTAGTTGTTTGCCCCCGTCGTGCATGATAAAGCCGATGCTCCACAAAGATGCGCGAATTCAACGCGGCCTTTTCGTATTCTAATTGAGTTTTTGTATTCCAAGACTCGCTCTCCTGGATTGCAACGTCTCCATCAGGTTGATTGGTAATGAAGAACGGACGTTAGAGTTTCTTCGTTTCAAAGAAATGAATTGTAGAAAGAAGCAGTTGAGTAATTGGGATAAATTACGACTCTCTGAAATTAATCTAATCTTCACTGTTGCAAACTTATCAAATTTTCATGAAAAATTACAGATCACTCGTTTTTCTTTTTTTAAATCTAGCATCACTCGCGAGGCGTACGTTTTGTTTACATTTTTCTACATTGGGTAAGTCAGGATGAGATGGCTCATTATATATAGTTCATAAAATGTCAATTTCAGTAGTTTATTATATCCCTATTACTTTATCACGTCAATATTATTATATCATATCAATCATTCCTCTTATTCATTTTCATTTGAAAAAAAAAGGTTGTTAAATAGTGACTACGACTAAATAGTCTAAAAAATTCTCTGCTCATCTTTTAAACTTTCATTTGCTAACATTTTAACATTTTAAAAGTAATAATTTTTTGGGGAATACAATGCTGATACAGCGTTTAAAGGTTATAATCTTTCTACGTAGGATGTAATTTTTTTTCGTTCACTAAATTATTTTTTAATTTTCTGTTTGTAATTATTCTAAATTTATACGCTTCTACTTTCACAATATACTCTATAATTCTAGCCATTAGAATTATGTCTACGAAAGATGTTAGGCTTCTCGGTCACATAAAATAATTTATCGTTCTATTTTTAGACAAGGACAACCTGTTTTTTTTTTTATGTGAACAAGAAGCCTGACGTCTTTTGTACACATAATTCTAATAGCTAAAATTGTGGGAAATGGCCCAAATAATGATGTATCAAAATATATATAGATATATTTTATATCTGAAATATATACATGTAGATACATTTTAAATATAGACTCTATTTAAGACTAATTAAAGATTCTATTTAAGAATAATTTAAAAAAAAAAAGAAAAAGTGAGCCATCCCCCGACTCACTCCATGCATTCAAAACGATAGCGTTCTGCATTTCTGCGTAGGATGTCATTTCGTTTGTTTTCTAAATTATTTTCCAATTCTCTATATGTAATTACAACTTTTACATTCTAAATTTATACATTAACACTAGAACTACCACACCAGTCATTTTGACTGGTCTGACAATTTTATTTTAAAATTCCTACTTCATGTTACATTTTTTCTTCGCAATGATGTAATGACTTTTGCAGGGATAGCTAAAGGATTAATATAATGAACTTTAATTTTGTTTTATTCGTTTAAAATAAAAGTAATTTTGTATCATGGCTACTTATACCAGTACCAATCATTTTGACTGGTTTTGGTAGAGATAGCTACGTCTCAATTGTCGGTAGTTTTAGTGTTAAAATACTGTTCGGGCCATTCTCTATAATTCTAGCCATTAGAATTATGTCTACGAAAGATGTCAAGCAATGAAGGCAATATTCTGCAATTTTCAAGCCTAACACCTGAAGAGCAACACACTGTCACGTCCCTTTCCGCACCGATGCATCATTCACCACCGACACCGTCTTCATTCAGCCATAATCGGTACGATCTGGCCGGGGAATTCGTGGTAGCCGGTGGCGCGTTGGCGCGCATAAAAATCGCCGGGACGGGAAACGGGGGCTTAATTCGATGTTATCAAACAGCCGGTGAGGAAACGAAGAAACGAAACAGAGCGAAACAGGGACGAGGACTCGGGGGCCCTGGCCAATATAAATTACGCGCGGGACGTCGCCCGATGTAAATGCAATACAAATTGGACCGGGCCACTTATTATTATTCATTGGAGACATTTGTTAGCTTATCTGACGGTTCACCGAAGGGCCTCTCTCTCTCCTCTTCTCTCTTCGTTTTTCGTTCCGCGCTCGACTTTTTCCACTAGCTTCCCCTCTTCCTCTCGATCACTCGGACCTCTCTTGCACCTCTTTCTCTCCTCACGCTCCTTACTTCGCGATCGATCGAGTTTGTTGTCGATTATTACCTGTTAAATGCCTCGGCTAAAACGGCGGCAGTCGTGCCCGATCGAAGTTATCTTTATTGTTCCTGGAAGGGATCGGCGAACGAGCGGAATATAAATTCATTCCAGGCCCGATACTCGGCGCTACCCAGGCTACGTCCAGTCCAGTTTACGCGCGATTACTCCAAAAAGTTACTTCCCTTGTGGCGTTTCCTCTAGCCACACGTACGGAAAAGTTATTCTTCTAGAATCAGAAAGTTAGGGGGATTTACGACACACGTTCGCGTTGACGAAGCTATTTATTTGAGAAGGCTGACTTCTGTTCTTTCATTGCGCGAAACAATACGCTTCTTTCATACTCGCTAAGAAGAGAAGAGCACTCTCTTTTCCATCAGGAAACCTTGCACGTCATTCTTAACCACGACTGCAACGTAGAATAAACCTCCTTTATAAATATAAGTATTGTTTCTTTAATCCAACAATGATGCTTGAATCACGCTGCTTGGTATTTTTTTGCAATCATATCAGACACGTTAAGAAAGCGCCATGCGGCCACTAATCGACGTGGCACTAAAACGGGTTATTCATTTTTTTCAATTTCAAAATTTTAATTTACTCAAAGTTTTATTAAATAAGCCAGATATAAATTTCATTGTTACACTGTTTGCAGAACAGAACTGCAGCTTGGCGGAAAGTCTCGTCTTAAGCTTCTTTGACATGTTCCGAAGACATTCGATCTGTCATATTTTGCGTGTCACTATCCAAAAATCATCCTACAGAAGTTTTCAACAGAGTTTTCAACTCTTCAACGCTCGTCATGGACGAACGTACAACAACGTCGCTGAATCGTAGCTCGAACTACGGCCGAATAATGGCCGAGTAAAAATTTCCCGAGGACGGAGAGGTAAACAGCGAAGGGTCAGAGGTCAGCAGGATTAGATAATAGACGTTTTCGACGTCTGTTACGAAGAGAATGGAAACGGGTCACGGTTGCTGACTGGTTGCTGAATAATGGTTATTCAAACTGGCCGCGACAAAAGGCCAAGTATTATCGTTACTCGCATTTGAAATTCAAAGACGGTGGAACTCTTAAGGGGCGGTATGGACGAAACACAAAGCCACGGGCAATTCTTCTTTTAACGAGATAAGCGCCGCGTCGCGAGCGGGAAGTGCGCCCTGCTGAATCCTCCGCGCAAAGGAACACGTTCTCATTAACCGATTCTCGCGAAATTGTGAGCATTCAAAGTCACTCTCCTCCCAAAACAGTTAATATTTTTCGGTATATATATATATATATATATATATATATATATATATATATATATATTTGCTGAAGCATTCTCGAGTGTCGAATCACGATCCAGTTCATTTTTTTTTCGTCCTTTTGACCATTTTCAGAAATATATTTGCTGGATCAAGGACCCCGCATAAGGCGTAAGATCAACTCAAAAACTTGGTAAAAAAACGCTGTAAAAATTCATATTAAAATAACGTTGAAGTAAATATTACTTATTGGTATTATTGTGTACTGTTATATAATTTATGTAATAAATTATTGTTATTTAATATTATTTATTAAAACAATAATACTGAAAATATTTGGAACAAAATAATTTATTTCAAATTATTTTGTTCGAAATTAATTCTGACATCGTTAAAAAATCGTCTGTTAAAATATTATTAAAATATAAATTATTTCTTAAAATTAAATTCATCGCTATGCATCTTAAACTCTAGACACTTTTCTTGATAAAATTTAAAATTCTTTGCATTATCATAAAAATTGCAATACTTCAGACGCAAAACTATTAATCCTTATGCCCCTAAACGAAAAATAACGAAAAATCGTACG
>NIPQ01048276.1:0-10229 GCA_002806875.1 Lepidotrigona ventralis hoosana | reverse complement strand
TTAACTTAATTTTGATTTATTACCGCAAGAAAGAATTTCTTTATATAGCACAATGAATAATATGTTATAAATGATACAAATGATACAAAAGAGACATAAATGTGTACGTGTATATATGACAAACAAACTAGTCAAGACAAACTAGTGATGTAAGCATGACATATTATTTCCCTGAACTGTTGATTTGTACAACAAAACACATCAATTACAGATAATTGAAAAATTTTGACACTTGGTGATTTACTATAGTAATATAGTAATTAATAATATACAGTAATACAGTTATTAATAATTGTATTATAATTATAGTAATACGACAAATCTTTTGTCACGTAAAATATTCCCCCAAATACAATATCTGTTCTAAGACACTAATGATACCATCCTTGCTAAATACTGTGCTGTTTACTTGAATATTATAAGCTGCTTCGTGTTTAAATTAAATAATCTTCATGCAAATATGCAGGGCATCGTTCTGGTCGAGTGATTAGCGTCGCGAGAAAACGGCAATACACTTCAGCAAGGAAGTGAAAACGCGGCTCCATCTGCGACACTGTCGTGCGAATTGTTCGGGCGGGAATTCCGATTTACGAATTTCCATACGACGTTCCTGGAATTTCCATTAGAAGGAACGTCACGCGAATCGAACACCTTATGTACCATTATCCGAGGAATACCTCACGAATCTAGACCTGCTGTCTATTTGCGTCACGAATAATATTCCGCTCGTCGTCCTCTCTCTTATTCCTTCTTTTCTCTCCTCTCCGTTTATTTTCATTTACACGCGCCAACGAAGCTGACGAATTAGAGCTCTGATGTTCATGGAATTCCCCGGCATTGAGAAACGGAATTTCTTGAAATTAATTAACTTTCATCACTCGAGGGCAGCGAATGGAATAAGAAATAATCGAAGTAAACGAGATTGAAGATTGCTCTCTTGAAAGGAGAGTGGGATTCCTCCAATTTTTTTGATTATTCTTAATTAGATAAGAGAATCGCACTTGCATCTTCACGCAAGAGTAATTGCGCGATTTCACTACTTAGCCCGCGAATTTACTACTTGAGCTCAGATCATGTCAGAGTTAGAAATTTATGTTAAAAGAAATAAAGGAATGAAGAGATCTTACTGGAAACGAAGGAAAACTGTTGTTTAAAATTATCTAACTATTGGATATTAGATTATTCATTTCTTGTGTTTTCGTCTCGTTGTAAGTTTAGTACAGTGTTTTAACTATGTTACAAAATTTCCATCGCAGTCTCAGATGATTCGCTGATTTTTAGAGAACATTTTAAACTTAAATAATAGATTTTGCCACTTTTCAAAGTCAGTAGACTCAAAGTAGGTACGTAGAGAACACCATGATCACGTTATGCTACATCGACGAGATAGGTAGCAATTGCGTAAATGTTATTTATGTCGATGGGGGGTAATTCAAAATTACGAGACTCGATAGAAGATATTCTGCAAAGTTCGATATGGACGACATCTTCGTCGTAGGATTTTGCAAATAGCGCATAATGAAAAACTGGTGAATGGAAAGAGAGATTCTATTTTCTCATTTCTCATGTATTATTTTTCATTCATGAAATCGTGAAGGAAAGTTATCTGCTAAAAACTCATGTGTGTGAAAAACTCGTATTTATAATCTTTTTAACTGTGAGAGAAAAAATTGAAACTCACGATTGGTGAAATTTGTTTAATAAACTACACGTCGTTTATTATATTGTCGTTTAAATCAGGCATCAATGCGTAATAAATCTTGGGTGTAAAATGAAATTCGTGACAGGATTTCTTGCCACGCCGGAGGCATTCATAAATATTAATATGCGTGCCTCAAGAAAAGAGAACTGATGAGATCTGCTGTCAAAGGAAAAGAATACTGCAGCTTGTAAGATATGAAAAATACTGTCGACTAAAAGGAAAATCGATGTCTACAAATTAAACTACCATACATATTGCAAACGATAATTTCATGCAATCTGTTATTAAGAATTATTTATATAATTGAACTTATGGTTATGGTCTTCATTTCATTATACTTTCAACAAAGTTTCCTTCAGATGCTCTTTGTGTATATTTGTTACGCGTTTGTAAAAAATTTAAAGCTGTAAATGCACGTAACATGGAGACAAAAATATGAAAAATATTCAAACTGAAGCGTTTGTTAAAACTTAAAACTGTTCATGGTTGAATAAAGTACTTGTTAATGAATGAAATAAATCGTTACGTATAGTTCTATCTTTCAGTTATATCAATAAAGGATAGAAATCTGCAGAGTCTTTATGTGTATAATGTTGATTTATATTTGAATATATTTAACACGTTCACTGTCCTATGCATCATATGATACAACGTTTTTTGATGCATCTATTGAATGAGTTATATATATATGAGAAATGTTGTATATGACACNGATAGAAATCTGCAGAGTCTTTATGTGTATAATGTTGATTTATATTTGAATATATTTAACACGTTCACTGTCCTATGCATCATATGATACAACGTTTTTTGATGCATCTATTGAATGAGTTATATATATGAGAAATGTTGTATATGACACAATTGGAAAAGCCAAAATCTAATTTACTTATTGTAAATTATAAAACGCTCAAGACTTGTACGTAATAATGTAATTTATATTTTCATTTATTTCTACGAACAAACAGCAAATTTATAATCCAATAATTATAATTTTCATGACTGGAGGATTTGAAAATTTTTTAATTCCTCTAATAATAATATTAGAATCTCATCATCATCATTATTTAGTAATATATTTTATCCAAATACAGGTTTCGTACAAACTCTTATAAAATCTCTCTCTCTAAAAATTCTCTTTCCACAGGTTCCCCATAGTAAATACCACCCCGATGACGCGCAAATCGTCGTTCGAAAAACGATCTCGTTGCCCCATAAATAGCAACGCGATCGTTCGAACTATCCTCGGCAAGGTGATCACGTAGAAACCAGTCTCGTGGCGATTGTTTCCAAGCTGCAAACGGAGTTTTCATCGTCCGCTGCAAGCACCGTTGTAAATGCAGCGCGTTTTTCCACCTCGTAAATATCGCGGCGCGCAGCTTTCAACCGTGGTGATAAAACCGTTTCGCCAGTTTTGACCGCAAAACTCCGGGGAGCAGTTGACTGAGTGAAACGTGCCCCTTAACGAGATTTTTCCAGCGTCTCCTACGTTTTCCTTTCTCCTTCCTCGAGCAGGTTATCATCCTCGCGGCGCGAAAATTAGTCTAATCTCACTGCAACTGACAGAACGTTGCACAATTTTTTTATTGCACAAGGTGGAAAGGCAAGCTTATCCATGGATACCATAGATGAATTCTACACCTTCGATTTGATGGAAATACATGTGAAGAATCTGCCGCAGAATTGACCTTGAATTTCAATATCATTTGATTTCAGTTTCATTTTGCATTGTATTCTACTCATCACGAAGGTAAAAACTTTTCCAAGGAATACTATAACCTAAATACTATAATAGTTCTTTTGAGAAATGGCAAAAAAGTTTCTTAATCATTCAACACTGCGTGCGTCCTAACAGCGACTTTATAATTCTAATACGTCTATTTTACGTAATTTTCGTATTAGATTCCACTATCGTTTAATTTATCGTGCGAGTCTAAATAATCAAATCATAAAACTAATTGTTGACATTATTCGAAATATAAACATCACGTAATAAAGATATCCACGTGTCAAGAACCATAAAGTCGCTGTTAGCACGTACGCGTCCGCAATGTTAAATGATTAAGAAATTTTTTTGCTATTTTTCAAAAGAACTGTTAGGTTGCGATCTATGGTTTCTTGGAAAATTTTTATCTTCATGATGAGTAGAATACAATGCAGAAAAAAAAATTGATCTTTGAAATTCAAAAAGGAAGGAGGGAGATGATTTGAGATGTTTGAAGATTGTATTAAGAAGAGAATCTTTCATAGATTCTATGATTTCAGGAGTCTAAACTGAGTATTGTAAACTTTTACTTCCAAAGACAATGAATATTTCTCCTAAAGATTTTTAAAAAAATTTCGCGCTATACTCGTGAATGACAGTGTACACACACCGAGAGTAAAACCATGAAGTTGACTAGTACCAAGAAATTCTCTTTTAGCGGATTAATTATAAAAGAAAGAATTACACTGGCTTGATCAAGAAGATTAAGCCTTTCTTCTGCAATAGATGTCAAAAATCTGTCACAGCATGAATGCACGAACTTTTAAGTGGCAGAGAAGGGTAGGATTGATTTCTCAAAATCATCACTCTAATACTTGACGGAGTTTACAAATTTATCTATACAGTATAGTATATAAAGTATCTATACTATAAAATATGAGTAGCGTTTCCAGCATGTCCTAGACGCTAGTGACCTTGACGTCGACGCAACTTCAAACTTGCATGAAAAAGAGAAAAATCGAGGACAACGTCAGACGATCGAACGCGACTCCAGGTGGAGATTGAAACGCGCGGAGATCGGTCGCGCGTTTAGAATGGAGGTCACGCATGACTAAGAGGATGCAGCCGCAAATTATAGGATGATTATAAATTAATGCATTAGTATCAGGCGTCGAAGGTGCGAGTGTCGGGCAACGTTATCACGTTAGTCGCGAGCGAACGAGCAAAATAATTAGAACGAGCCGAGTCTCTCTCTCTCTCTCTCTCTCTCTCTTGCTCTCCCACTTTCTCTCCCGTGTATATAACTACGTAGACGTAGGCGGGCCCAGAGGAAAGCCTATTTCCGACTAAACGGATAACCCCTCGGGCATTAATCGTCGGCGAGTAGGCGCTGCTGCTTAAGATGACGGGCTGCGACGACGTCGAATCCCAGAGATGACTCGCGATTTCTTCAAAATTGACCTTAATCCGTGTCTGTCTCCGCGCGCTGACCTCTTCGCGCGCGCGTTAATTCAATTTGCGCGAACGACCGCTCCGACCGGATGACTTTGGTTCCGGCTTCGAAGATTGAACGAGCGGTAGTTCGCGAGTTCTTTTATTTTCTTCTACCGATTAACTTGGGATTCGAACTGTTCGTGAGTATCCGAACATTCTTTTGGCAAAGATACTTACGTTTGAGGGGAGGAAGAATTTACGTGTGTTGAAAGACACGCTCGCTGAAAGTACAGAATCGCTGAACAATCCGATAGAGCTCATGCTCAAGCGCAAAGTTTCTGCTTTCGTAATAACGAGTTCTGTTCTCCAAAGATGTTCTTATTTAGTCGTAAGATACAAGCAACTCACCTTTCTCCGAAAGTCGTGCAAATTGAACATTTTTTTTTTTTTATAACTGAGCTTCACCGTTGGTCTCAGAAGATTGACGTCTCATCTTTGCTACGATGCTTCAAAATCTGTTGTGCAACTTTTCTTTCACGACATATGAATATTTTCTACGCTTACTGCATAGAATAATGAAATTAAATAATTGTTCGAAAAAGCATACACAATTAAATATTAAAATTGAATATTATTATATAATATATAAATAAAGATGGGACTTTAATACTTGAACAAAGACGAAACTTTTGTCACAAAAAGATGATATTTTATTTTCCGAATTCTTAATTCTTCTTTTCCGAATTTTTAAATGTTTCTCTAATTTTCCAGCAATCTCATTTTCTGTAAGTGTTTTGATACGAAAGGATATATATATATATATATATATATATATATATATATATATAGAGTGTGTCCCGAGTATCTGAGAATATTGCATGAGAGATTGCATTACACACAGCTTCACCGTGTACATCAGTTCTTCTACCTATGGCTGCTTGAGGACTTCCGGCCGACGCCCGTTCATGTTATTTCGTTAGATACTTCGCCGTGTTGTTTTAACTGGTGACATTTTGTGGGGAAAAGAAAGAGAGAGTTTAATTTATTGTCCTCGAATAGTGTCTGTGGATGATTGGAAATCTATGTATTACACATACATTGATTCATGAAAATATTTCTAAAAAAATTGTTTGTCACAGGAAATTTTTTTTTTAAATTTGATTATGAAATGCTCTGTAGAAATCACCGAAGTACAATATTTGTCGCAGAATAAATAACGATGAATTTGTTTGCAAATTTTTTCAAAATTCAGTAATATAATAGGAACGTAGATTAGAAAACGTCTACGTGAGAAATA
Source organism: Lepidotrigona ventralis hoosana (assembly GCA_002806875.1). Taxonomy (NCBI): domain Eukaryota; kingdom Metazoa; phylum Arthropoda; class Insecta; order Hymenoptera; family Apidae; genus Lepidotrigona; species Lepidotrigona ventralis. The sequence goes on along the minus strand of NIPQ01048276.1, from coordinate 4,091 downwards.
TGTTTTGTAGAAATCACTGAAGTGCAGGTAATGATGTATGTAAATTGCATTTAGATTACTTAGAGTCTACTTTTCGTTTACGTTCTAGAAAATAATAAATTCACATAAAAATCCTCGCACAATATTTTCTATTTTCTATTTTCTATTTTCTGTGTCGTGTAATGAAATGCCAAAAGACAAACAATTTAATTAAAAACACCATTCCGTTGCATACGTTCCTCCAGTTTATTCCACGCGCGTACGTACCATTTTAACATCACGCTTTACGATTCATTTGTTTTACTAAGGCAAGCATTACGTCGAGCAAGCAACGTGGCATTTTTACCTCCATATTACCAATGTACAACGATACAGTGTCTCTCACGACGACATTTTACTACTTACTACGAAAACCTTTCACGAACACGATTTATATTTACCAACTTTCAATAAGAAAGTCAAAGTCAAATATTTGTTCAACTTATTTTAAATTTTAATAACACTTAAGGCCACGTATGACTATTAATTCTCCACGTACAATTCAAAGTCAAATTTCCGTCCAATTTAATTGTCTATTCTAATTTTTAACAACGTCTAAGACCACGTATTATTACATTTTTCTATTGAAAGAAAATTTATTGCTTTGCAACAATTGTTTCAGAACGTTGCTATCTCGGTGTAATTTGCTTTTTTTACGTATCTCGCTCGAAACAAAGAAAATTTCCTCCACCTTCTTAGATGTCTGGCAATTGTGCAATGCTTCAGTTCCCCGATGTAGCGTTTTTCTCTCTTTCTCTCTGCACTGTGTATCATTCGCCAGATAACAGAAAATTAATGGAACGCTCTTTAGAATAATTCTCCGCGAAGGTACAATGGAATCTCATTAGATACTTTTGTCCCTTGCGTTTATTATAATCTCGCCGTTGATATTCTATCTGCAATTAAGACTTTATGTTTGCAGAAGATGTGCAGTGAAATAAAATTATTTATTGTCATTTTATAAACTGTTATTTAGAAATTTCGTTTTGTAATAATTGATGATTATTAACAGTTTCAGATTAATTTATTGTTAACAGTGTTACTTTAATTTGATGCATTCAATAATTTGACCCTGCCACTTCCGTAGTTTAGTATTATTAAACTGCAAGTGTCTGAACAAATTGACATCTTCACGAGTAACCGAAGAAATAGGAAATCCAAGTGGAAAGTCATTTCACTCTACAAGTATTACAATAAATATTTATTTCACTCTGAATATACCGATTCTAAACATTTTTAAATTGTTTATCCTTGCTCGCTGTGTATCTTTAAAATTCCTGTAAAAAATGCGACAATTTGCGTGTAATCTCTAACTTTATACGACAGTGAATAATTAATTAAAAAAAAGAGGGGCAAAGGAAAAGAAACATAGGAAAGAACCAACGATTTATCTCAATTTCTGGATAATTCTTTCTCGTCGTATCAGTCGAAGGAGAGACTTCGTGCCATCGAGTTAATTTCTACGGTGTCGTCCACTTGTTCGGTCTCGTTCCATCAGTGAATTTGTAAAAAGGGACGACAGGAAATAGAACCGTGTAATCCTTATTTGTTAACGACAATTACGTTATCGAATGAATGACACCATTATTCTTCTCAGCTCGTACAGATAGTCCATCATTAATAAGTAATTTCGTTTGGCAGTTCGGTTGCAAGCTAGCCTACCGATTAGCGAAGTTACTGCCGCTCGTGTTAATTAGGTGACACTTTTTCTCTCTCTCTCTCTCTCTCTCTCTCGCCCCAGACCATCGTCAACCTTCAATTAGTTTCGACGCCAATCGCTCCGTTAGCAAGTACATCCTGCTTGACTGCCGCGTCAACTGAAACTGGTATACTCTTCGACGAAATTCTTTTTCTCTCTTTAATTTTTTGTTTCCAGTAAAATACGAAGAGAATGAATTTGGATGTATTGAGCGGTCGTTTGGAAGATAAAACCTGAGACTATTCGAGTAATTTCTTCCGTTGCCAATTGAAATTGTAGGATCGTAAAGAATTGGCGTACTTTGAAAACATTCCAATGACGATATTAAGTTTTCGCCATACGATTTCAGTTTCAGTGTCTCGATTCGAACTTATAGAAAACTTCCATGAGAGAGATATAAAAGTAGGCCAAAAATCATTTTTCTTAATTTCTTTTTTTTTCTACAAATTAAAGTACACTAATTTAAGTTCACATTCAAGTTTAAATTTAATTTAAAATTAACGAAATTGGTTGAAAATTATTTTTCTCATACTTTGATTTGTTTATTAAAAAAAAACATAGATGGGAAGAAACTTTTAGCCCACCCTGTATTTAGAGACTACAAACAGACCGCACGTTTTCTTATTTTTTTTTTTCGTCTTTTTATCAAATTACTACTTGATGATACAATATTCATTTGTTATAGTACAGATAATTTGCAATTTGCAGTCGATAAAATTTCACGAACGTACAATACTGTTAGTTTCGTCACGGAAGTGTACACGTTATTTCGATCAACTTGTTCTTGGGATAATAATTAAAACTTGCTTGCAATTATCTTCTTACAAGTAGTTACGAGCAATCGTAATTACGCGGTTGCGGAAAACACCCGCTTGGAGAATGACTCGCATTTTCAGGGCTGTAACTCGACAATGAATCGCGAGATGATGAGTAGGTTCGCATATGCGTGCATCGTGTTTCGAATTTAGGCTAATGCCTCGTACACGGTTTTTTTTCTCTCACAACAATAAGGAACATTTTGATCGCGTAAATGAAATTCTCACATATACATAAATTTATATTTATATACTGTTCAAAATTTTTGAACTGTTTTCCACTTTTAATATTCAATATTTAATGTAGGTAATAAATTGGTCTTTAAATTGGTTGTGCATTTAATTATAAATATTATATATATAAATATATATATAATATCAAGTATAAAGATAGAATATGAAGTTTTTTGATAGGATATGAAATTTCTTGTGCGCGTGCTCAAATATAAAGAGTGAAATATAAATATATTCGCATAATTGAAACTTGCATTGATTAGAATTTTCTTTCACTTCGGGTCCAACTAAAAATTCGCTACTATAAAGAACACAAATTTTATTTTAATTCATACTAGAATGATCGATCAATACGCATTAGGAAATATTCCACATGTAAATCATTACAACTCAAATGATAATAACTAAAATAAATAGATTTTATTATATATAATAATTATATGTTTCTAACTAAAATATGTTTTTAACTCTATGTAACTAAAATAAATAGATTTTATTATAGATATAATATCCAATTATTATATATAATAATTATATGTTTCTGTCTGAACAAAAATCGATACTAAGCAGTTGTAAAAGAAGGAAACTTGAAATCCGTCATATTGTGATTTTCTTCTCAGTCTTCAGTAAACGTTACTTATTTACATCGTCTGCATCGGATGTAAAGCATCGAAAGCATTATATAGTATAATTTGTATTTATCAATCTTCTGCTTTGAAGAATTAAAATTGATAGATTATACTCTATAAGACTACAATTTGCTTTTCCTTTCCAAGTCGAAACCGTGATTCCTACCACGATTATAGACTCGATATTAGAACTCAAAAAGTGTATTCGTTATGAATGGAAATTGTGGATTTCGATGGCTCGCAGAATTATCGTCCCATGTTACAGAAACAATACGTCAATTAAAATGTTGTAACACTTTTAGATGATCGCACGACGATATCTCTTGGTTCATTAACGTGTAATTACGATGGAACGTTAGTTATCCAGACACCGATTAGAACGTCGTGCCGCTGACTCTCGATTATCCAATCATGTGATCAGAAATTCTTGAACCGGGGATATAGAAGTAGTTATATACGAATCATCGAACAGGCAGCATATCGCATATCGATTTGTCTAGCCGAGTCTGCTCTTCTATTTCCCTCGTCGCTATGATTATTATCTGTCCAACTTCTCGTACGTAAATTCCACCTCTGTGGAATCGACAGAAATTGCAAAATATATATCTTTAGTTTCAACGTTCAGTTGGTTATGTTAGTGGCGGGACAAGAATTTACTTTGAACTTCCTCGTCGTGAATGTACGGTTTACTTAGTT